>PVKC010000159.1:11725-33544 GCA_004027635.1 Crocidura indochinensis | reverse complement strand
AGCCATTTGTATTTCTTCCTTGTCAAAGTGTCTGTCCATTTCTTCTCCCCATTTTTTTGATGACAGTAGATGATTTTTTCTCGTAAAGTTCTGTCAGCTCCCTGTATATTTTGGAGATTAGTCCCTTATCTGATGGGTATTGGGTGAATAATTTCGCCCACTCAGTGGGAGGCTCTTGTATCCTGGGTGCTATTTTTTTTTGAGGTGCAGAAGCTTCTCAGCTTAATATACTGCCATCTGTTAATATCTGCTTTCACCTGCTTGGAGAGTGCATTTTCCTCCTTGAATATGCGTGCAGTCTCAATGTCCTGAAATGATTTGCCTACGTGTTGTTCTATGTATTTTATGGTTTCAGGTCTGATATCAAGGTTTTTCATCCATTTGGATTTCATCTTCGTACATGATGTTAGCTGGGGGTCTAAGGTCAATTTTTGGCAAATGGCTAGCCAGTTGTGTCAACACCATTTGTTGAAGAGGCTTTCTTTGCTCCATTTAGGATTTCTTGCTCCTTTATCGAAAATTAGGTGACTGTATGTCTAGGGAACACTTTCTGAGTATTCAAACCTATTCCACTGATCTGAGGGCCTGTCCTTATTCCAATACCATGCTGTTTTGATAACTATTGCTTTGTAGTAAAGTTTGAAATTGGGAAAGTAATTCCTCCCATGTTCTTTTTCCCAATGGTTGCTTTCACTATTCTAGGGTGTTTATTGTTCCAAATGAATTTCAAAAGTGCCTGATCCACTTCTTTGAAGAATGTCTTGGGGCTCTTTAGAGGGATCGCAGTAAATATGTATAATGCCTTGGTTAGTATAGCCATTTTGATGATGTTAATCCTGCCAA
This sequence comes from Crocidura indochinensis, assembly GCA_004027635.1. Classification (NCBI taxonomy): domain Eukaryota; kingdom Metazoa; phylum Chordata; class Mammalia; order Eulipotyphla; family Soricidae; genus Crocidura; species Crocidura indochinensis. Next base: position 32,701 of record PVKC010000159.1, on the reverse strand, counting down.
ACCTTGAGCAGGGTATATGTTTCCAATTCCGCATATGCTCTCTTATTTCCTGGAGGAGAGTTTTATAGATTTCTTAGTATAGGTCCTTCACATTTTTAGTCAAGTTGATTCCAAGATATTTGAGTTTGTGTTGCACTATTGTGAATGTGGTTGTTTTCTTAAATTCCCTTTCTTCCTTATTACTATTCGTGTATAGAAAGGCCATTGATTTCTGTGTGTTGATTTTGTAACCTGCCACCTTGCTATGAGTATATTGTTTCTAGGTGGGTTTTGGTAGAGTCTTTAGGGTTTTCTAAGTAGAGTATCATGTCATCTGCAAAAAGTGAGAGCTTGATTTATTCCTTTCCTATCTGGATTCCCTTGATATCTTTTTCTTGCCTAATCGCTATAGCGAGTACTTCCAGTGCTATGTTGAATAGGAGTGGTGAGAGAGGACGGCCTTGTCTTGTGCCAGAATTTAGAGGGAAGGCTTTTACTTTTTCTCCATTGAAGATAATATTTGCCACTGGCTTGTGGTAGATGGCCTTAACTATATTGAGAAAGCTTCCTTCCATTCCCATTTTGCTGAGAGTTTTGATCAAGAATGGGTGTTGAACCTTATCAAATGCTTTCTCTTACTCTATTGATATGATCATGTGATTTTTTTTTGTTGTTGTTGTTGATGTTGTGTATTATGTTGATAGATTTACGGATGTTAAACCAGCCTTGCATTCCTAGAATGAAACCTACTTGATCATAGTGGATGATCTTATTAATGAGGCATTGTATTCTATTTGCCAGAATTTTGTTGAGGATCTTTGCATCTGTCTTCATCAGTAATATTGGTCTGTAATATTCTTTTTTCGTTGCATCTCTGTCTGGTTTCAGTACCAAGGTGCTTCAAAGATGGTATTTGGAAGTATTTCGCTTTTTTCAATTTCATGAAAGAGTCTTGCCAGGATTGGTAATATTTCCTCCTGGAAAGTTTGAAAGAATTCAATAGTGAATCTATCTGGGCCTGGGCTTTTTTTTTTTGGCAGACATTTGATTTCCGTTTTAATTTCATCAATAGTGATGGGGGTGTTTAGATATCTTCAACCTTGGAAGATTGTAAGAGTCCAAGAATTTATCCATTTCTCCCAGGTTCTCATTTTTAGTGGTGTAGAGCTTCTCAAAGTAGTTTCTGATTACCCTTTGAATCTCTGCCATATCAGTAGTGATCTCTCCGTTTTCATTCCTAATATGAGTTATCAAGTTTCTATCTCTCTCTTTCTTTATTAGTTTTGCCAGTGGTCTATCAATCTTGTTTATTTTTTTCAAAGAACCAACTTCTGATTTCGTTGATCTTTTGGATTGTTTTTTGGGTTTCCACTTTATTGATTTCTGCTCTCAGCTTCGTTATTTCCTTCTACCTCACTATTTTTGGGTACTTTTGTTGAGCACTTTCTAGTTCTATAAGCTGCGTCATTAAGCTACTCAGGTAAGCCCCTTCTTCCATCCTGATATGTGCTTGAAAGGCTGTAAATTTTCCTCGCAGTCCTGCTTTTGCTGTGTCCCATAAGTTCTGATAGTTTGTGTCTTCATTATTATTTGTTTCCAGGAATCTTTGATTTCCTTTTTGATTTCATCTCGGACCCACTGGTTATTCAGTATGAGACTGTTTAACTTTCAGGTGTTAGAGTTTTTCTTCTTTGTTCCTTTGGAGTTAACCAATAATTTCAGAGCCTTGTGGTCAGCAAAGGTAGCCTTCAAATTATCTATCCTCTTGATATTATGAAGATATGTTTTATGTGCTAGCATGTAGTCTATCCTGGAGAATGTCCCATGTACATTGGAGAAGAATGTGTATCCAAGTTTCTGGGGATGGAGTGTTCTATATATATCCCCTAGGCCTCTTTCTCCATTTATCTCCTCAGGTCCAGTATTTTCTTGTTGGGTTTCAGTCTGGTTGACCTATCCAGTGTCGACAAAGCTGTGTTGAGTTCCTCCACAATTATTGTGTTGTTCTTGATATTATTTATCAGCTTTGTCAACAATTGTATTAAATATTTTGCTGGACCCTCATTCGGTGCATATATGTTTAGAAGAGTGTTTTCTTCCTGCTCTACATACCCCTTGATTAATATATAATTTCAATCTTTGTCCCTTACAACCTTCCTGAGTATAAAGTTTGAATTATCTGATATTAGTATGACCACTGCAGCTTTTTAATGGGTGTTGTATGCTTGGATAATTTTCCTCCAGCCTTTTATTTTGAGTCTATGTTTGTTCTGACTATTCAGGTGCGTTTCTTGTAGACAGCAAAATGTTGGATTGAGTTTTTTGATCCAATTAGCCACTCTGTGTCTCTTAACTGGTGCATTTAGTCCATTGACATTGAGAGAAAGAAGTGTCCTGGGATTTATTGCCATCTTTATATCGAAATTTGGTGTGTCTTTTGGTTAGTCTCGTCTTAAATTAGATCTTTTAGTTTTTCTCTTAAGGTTGGGTTTGAGTCTGTAATGTTTCTGAGCTGTTTTGTGTCTGTGAAACTATGTATTCTTCCATCAAACCGGAAAGTGAGTTTTGCTGGGTACAGTATAATGTGAAGCATTCATTTCATTCAGTCTTGTCACAATATCCCACCACTGCTTTCTGACTTTGAGTGTTTCAGGTGACAGGTCTGCTGTAACTCTCAAGGGTGCTCCCTTGAATGTAATTTCCTTTTTTGATCTTACTGTTTGCAGAATTATGTCTCTATCTGTGGGATTCATCATTGCGACTAGGATGTGTCTTGGGGTATTTTTTCTGGGGTTTCTTTTGGTTGGTACTCTTTGGGCATGCAAGATTTGATCACATGTATTCTTTAGTTCTGGAAGTTTCTCTTCAATAATGTTCTTGACCATTGATTCTTCCTAGAAATTTTCTTCCTGTGTCTCTGGACTCCAATGATTCTTAAGTTGTTTCTGTTGATCTTATCATAGACTTCTATTTTTATCTGTTCCCATTCTTTGACTATTGTCTGTTCATTTGTTTTCAGTTTTTTTCCAATCTCTCCTGCTATATGGAGTTGCTATTTATCTCATCTTTCACAGCAACAATTCTATTCTCAGCTTCTTCTACCCTGGTGTTAAGATCATCCATTTTACCATTCAATTCATTTACTGAGATTTTCAGGCCTGTTAGTTGACATGTTATTTCAGTTTGGAGTTTTGTGATTTCTGTCATCATATTTTCTTGGTTCCTATTAGTGTTCTGTTCAACTCCGTCCATGGTTTCTTTGAGTTCTTTCAGCATCTTCCATATTGCTTTTCTAAAGTCCTTATCTGAGATATTGATTAGTTCATTGGTCATTATCTGGTCATCATAATTGTCATCTCCGTTCTCTATGTCTGATGCTGGCCTGCATTGTTTCCCCATTGTCACACTAGTACTGTTTGTTTTTCTACGTGTTGCAGTGGTATTCATTGGCTAAATGATATGTGCAGCCACACTCCTCTGGTTCTGCCCTTTCCGGGTGTGTCGATTTGCCTACAAGGGAGTGGAGTCCTCCGAGGTGAGGTCTCTCAAAGGATCAAATCTTTGGCCTAGCACACAGCAGAGAAGAGTGTTCAGAGAGAAATGCTGGGCTTCAGTGATCCAGCACAGTCCTTTGTGTGAATTTTTCTCTTCTTGTTGCGATGATGTTCTTTTCTTATAAAGAGTGCATAGCCGTGTAGCAAAGCAGAGCCAAAGTGCTCTTCTGCAGCCTCTTTTCAGCCCACTCCCACGAGGTCCGGACAACAGCAGAGGACAAATAAACACAAAGACAGGACTCACAGTGTTTCGCAGTCAGCCCCACTAGGCATGCGTGGATTCTCAGAAATTGTCAGCCTGATATCACAAGCAGGGGACCTGTTTTTTGCAAAGTACTCGCTTCTTGCCGGTTTTCAGGCTAATGAGGTGTTCCTGGGCATTCCGCCCTAGAATGGACCTCTGGAAGAACGAGTTTTTTTTGGAGCCGATTCGGCCCACACCCACGAGGTCCGGACAACAGGAGAGAACAATAAACACAAAGACAGGACTCACAGTGTTTCACAATCAGCCCCACTAGGCAGGCGTGGATTCGCAGAAATTCCCAGCCTGATGTCACTAGCAGGGGACCTGGTTTTTGCCGGTCCCCTGGAGTTTGGAGTTTCTACCCTTTTGACCCTTGTGTTTGTTCATGAATATGTAAATGTGGTATATATTCTAAATGCCTCAAAGAAGTGCTAACATTCTGTATTTATCTTTTTGCTGGCTTACATTGTTTAATATATTATTTTCAAAATCTATCCATGTAGCTGCAAAATTCATTATTATTTCATTTATAACTGCTGTGTAGTATTCTATTGTGCATAAATGCCACATCTTCATGATCCAATCATCTGTTGTTGCACATCAAGGTTGGTACCAAATCTTGGCTATTGTGCTGAGGGCTTCAATAAATAGTGGAATGCATACATATTTGGGGATGAAAATTGTTCATTCTTGGGGGTAGTGTGATTGCTGTGTCATATAGCAGCTTAATTCTGAGTTTACTAAGCACCTCCATACTGTTTTCCATAGGGTTTGGACAAGGTAGTATTTCCACAGTAATGGATAAGAGTTTCTTAACACATGCCCACCAACAGGAATTGGTCCCAGTATTTATTTTTGTTAGTGCCATACTCACTTGTGTCTTGATTTGGATTTCTTTAATGATGAGTGATGCAGAACATGTTTTCTTGTGTCTCATGGCCATTTGTTGGTCTTCCTTGGAAAAGTGTCTATTCATTTCAACTCCCCATTTTTCTATAATAGGTTTTATGGAGCTCGCCTTTATGAGTGCTTTGTATATACTAGATATCAACCCTTTATCATATTGTCAAGTGTAAATTTTTTTTCATTTTTTTCCATTTTAATTACTGTGTTCTAGTTTTAGCCATTGATTATATTTCCATATATAAACTCTTTAGTTTGATGTAGTTCCATTTATTTAGGTTTGATGCTATTACTCTTGTCATTAGCATAGCATCATCAAAGACTTTTGAGGTATATGTCTTGAAGGATTCTGCCTATTTTCCCTCAATGAACTTTATAGATTCAGGTCTGATTTCTGTGCCTTTAATCCATTTTGAGTTGATTTTTTTTGTAGGGTGTGAGGTTTGGATCAATCTATAGCTTCTTACAGGTGACTATCTAGTTGTTCCAACACCTTTTTTGGAGAGACTGTCTTTGTTCCATTTCAGGTTCTTAGATCCTTTGTCAAATATTAGTTAACCATATATTTGGCGGTATATCTCTGAATGTTCTGTTGCAACCTCCTGGTCTGATTATCTGTTTTTGTTCCAATACTGTGTTCTTTGATGACTATGGCTTTATAATAAAGCTACAGGTTATGTAAAGAAATGTCACCCGGTCTTGTTTTTCAGTATGGATTTGTCTAATCTAGTTTTTTGAGGTTCCAGATGAACTTTATAATTATTGTTCAAGTTCCTTACAAAATGATGTCTGGGGGCCGGGCGGTGGCTCTGGAGGTAAGGTGCCTGCCTTACATGAGCTAACGGACTGCGGTTCGATCCCCCAGTTCCCCATATGGTCCCCCGTGCCTGCCAGGAGCGACTTCTGAGCAAATAGCCAGGAGTAACCCCTGAGCGTTACCGGGTGTGGCCCAAAAAAACAAAAACAAAAAAAATGATGTCTGAATTTTGATAGGGACTGCATTGAATCTATATAGTAAGATTGTCATTTTGATTATGTTGATTCTTCCTACCAATGAACAACGGATGTTTTTCAATTTCCTTAGGTTCCCATTGATTTTTTATGAAGTTTTTTGAAGTTTTTATCGTATAGTTCTTTCACTTCTCTTGTCATATTGATTTCTAGGTACATGATATTTTTAGTCTTTCACCTCTACTTCATTATTTGTATAGAGGAATGATATTGTCTTTTGTGTATTAATTTTGTAACCAGCCATTTTTCTATATTGGCTTATTGTTTCTAGAAGTTATACTATGGACCCTTTATGATTTTCTATGCATATCATCATATCATCTACAGAAAGAGATAGTTTAAGTTCCTCTTTCCCTATCTGGATTCCTTGGATTCCCTTCTCTTGTCTGATAGCTATTTCAAGTACTTCTAAAGCTATGTTGAATAAGAGTGGAGAAAGTGGGCAGCCTTGCCATTTCCTCAGAGTTCTCTAGCCTAACTGAGCATATTTGTTCATAATACACCCTCATGATATCTTAGATTTTTATGGGTTTTGTTGTTATCTCTCCCCTTTTTTGTGATTTATTTGGTTGTTTCCTTTTTTTAAAAAAAATATATTTGGTGAGTCTTTTCAGCTATTTGTCTATTGTGTCTAATCTTTGAAAAACCAACTCAGGGTCTCATTTATTTTTGTACTGCTTTCTTTGTTTATATGTTTTTTTTCTGCTCTGGTTTTAATTATATCTTCTGTTCTGGCTGTATTTGAGTTCCTTTGCTGCTGTTTCTACAGATTCTTAAGGTTTCCTTGTAGACTCTAATTTTGTCATTTTCCTCTTTCTGATATAGCTCTGTATTGCTATGAGCTTCCCCCAATTACTGCTTTTTCCGTGTCCCATAGATTTTGACAATTTGCCTCTTCATTGTCATTCATCTCAAGAAATCTTTTTATTTCTTCATTGATTTCCTCTTTGATCCAATTGTTGTTGAGTAGTGTCTTGTTTAATCTCCAGGTGTTGAATTTCCTCCACAGTTACTTTTTACCATCAATCTTTTCTCTGTTGCATAATTATATAATAGGGTGCTTCTAATAATCCTTATATCTGTGACTTTAGATTAATATCCTAGGGTATTGTCTTCTAGAGAAGGTTCCATGTGCACTTGAGAAAAATGTGTATTTTGCTTTTTGGGGGTGGAGAGCCCTGTATAAGTCCATTGATATGATCATGTGCTTTTTTTTCTTTCTTCTTGTTGATGTGATGTATGATGTTGATTGATTTGCATATGTTGAAATCTAATTTCCTCTCATTTTTCAATTAGGGCTCTGATGTCTTTGCTAGTTTTCTGCCTGATGAATCTGTCTAGAGGTGATAGTGAAGTATTGAAATCTCCTACTATTATCACTTTACCTTCCATATGGTTCTCTAGGTTTCTGAGGAAATGTCTTATATATTTTACTGGCTCTACAATCAGTGCATAAATATTGATCAGAGTTTGTACCTCTTGGTCTAGTTTCCCCCTGATCAGTAAGTAGTGACCCTCTTAGTCTCTGAGCACTTTCTTGAGGTTGAATGCAATTTGAACTGATATAAGAATAGCTGTCTCATCTTTTTTTTTTTTGGTTTCCATTGGCTTGGATTATTGATTTCCATCCTTTTATTCTAAGCTTGTATCTATCCTGTTCTGTCAGGTGTGTTTCTTTTTTTTCTGTTTTTTTAAATTACCTTTATTTAAATACCGTGATTACAAATATGATTGTAGTTGTATGATAACAGTAATGTAAAGAACACCCCCCCTTCACCTGTCTAAGATTCCCACCACCAGTTTCTCAGATCTCCCTCCTCCCCACCCCACCCATACCTGTAGTCAAGACAGGCTTTCTGTTTCCCTGATTCATTCACATTGTTATGATAATTTTCAGTGTAGTTATTTCTCTAACTGCACTCATCACACTATGTGGTGAGCTTCATGTTATGAGCTGCACCTACAGGGGAAGATTGGGGAAATAAGTGTTGGGACTGAGGCAGTAAAAGATTAGAAATGAGCTTTGCAAGGACAGTGTCAAGGTCAAAATACAAGATGGATATTATGCATATATAAGCAATATGCATACAATACTATCAATAGGAGACCAAGGAGAAAAAAGTTCCAGTGACTGTCCCAACATAAATCAGTGCTAGAATGATCCACCCTCCTCCCAAAGCACATTCTCATTACTGTAGGAAGAGGTAGGGGGAAAGCCTGAGGACCCCTATAAAGCCCACCTGGACTGGTGCCCAGGGAAGTCCTGGAGTCCAGGGAGAAAAGAGGGGGGTGGCTGGGGCCCTGCCAAGCATCCCAGCACTCCCCAGCTATGGAGAAGGTCTCTGGCATGGGGACTCCCAAACCCCATAACTGAGAAGAGCTGGCCTTCAAATTCAAGGTGGAAACTGGAAGTCAGATATATGTCCACCCTCCTCCCCATGCACCTCCACCCTGGTGTACGGAAGGAGGAGGGAAGCCTGAGGACCCCTAAGAATCCAACTGAACTCACTTCTGGCCATCTGAGCCAGCACCCAGGGGGTGGCTGGAGTCCAGGGGAAAAAGAGGGGGGTGGCTGGGGGTCTGCCAAGCCTCCCAGCTCTCCCCAGGTTAGGGAGAAAGCCTCCAACATGGGGCCTCCCCAAACCCCATACCTGGCAAGAGTTGGTCTCCAAAATCAAAGAGGAAACCAGAAGTCAGGTATCTGCCTAGTTGTGTTTCTTGCAGGCAGCAGATATCTTTATTTTTTAATTTTCTAATTGTAACCCTCTATTAGGAGATTATTGATAGAACGGGTTGTTGTGCTATTGTATTGAATAGAGTGATTGTTGTTATAATTGGGGGTTTGGATTGTGTAATACATCTTTGAGTAGTTCATTTAGTTGATTTGTTTAGCACAAATTGTATGAATTCTATCTTACCTGAGAATGTTTTTAGTTCTCCCTCCCATATGAATGAGAGTTTTGCCGGGTAGTGGACTCTAGGTTGGAAGATCTGTCATTTAGTAATTTGAATGTGTCATTCTACTGTTTTCTTGCTTTAATTATTTCAAATGAGAGATCTGGTTTGATTCTTATGCTCATTCCTTTGTCTTTAAGGTTTCTTTCCCCCTTATTGCTTTAAGTAATTTATCTTTCTCTCTCTTTTTTTCCATTTGAATAATTATATGTCTTAGTGTCTGTTCATTTAGAGTCTATTTTATTAGAGACCTTTTTTGCCTCTTGGATTTGCATGGGAGCCTCATTCCAGAGGGTTGGAAAGTATTCTGTTATGATTTTCCTGACCACTCATTCTTCCCCTTTCCCTATTTCCTCCACTTCTGGTATTCCTACAAACCGTAGATAATTTGTTTTGTGCTTTGTGCTTTGAATATCTAACATTTTCTTCTAATGTTTATTTCCTTATTAGTTTCTTTGTCATTTTTGGTTTGTAGTTTTACTTCAAGTTCTTCTATGCAATTCTAAAATTATATAATTCTGCTATTATGGCTTGCTAAGACATTTCTTATTTTCTTTAATTCCATTTGTATGGACTCTCTCATCTGCTGTAAAAGTTTATTTTTGAGTTGGCTGACTTGTTCATCTCTGGATTTCTTGAACTCACTTGCAAGTGATTCCTTGATTTTTATTGGCATGCCTTAAATGCCACTTTTATATCCTCATCTATTGGGCCCATGCATTTTGGTAGACTTGGAAACTTGGTAGGATTTCTCTCCATATCCAAGGCTGCTGATGCCTTCCCTAGTTTTCCTATATTTCTTTGAATTTGGTGATTCAGATTCAGAGTGTTCTGCCATTGTCATCAGCCCTCCTTTGTCACCTGTGGCATGAGGCTGAGTCCCTCCCCTACTGTGCGTCCCTAGATGAGGATGATGACAGTGGTCACTGAGGTTTGGCCTTTGTCCACAGGTCTCCTCCTTCCTGATATCTGTGAGAAGGTACAGTTGCCAATCACCGAGCATGGTGTCTGACCACCAGCCTCAACAAAGAACTTTAAGGGCTTTCTTGCTAAAGTTACATTCATCTAAAGCTCCTATTCCAATGTGTTGAGAATGTATAAGCTTCTATAACACAATTTAGTTATTGCTTTCCTAACACATGCCATGACATCTTTAGCAAGTGTTAACGAAAGGACCATAGAGAATAAATCTAGCTGATATTCAGAAATGAGCTGTATGATGATTAGGATCTTCTTTTTTATTAACAAAAATATAACCTATTTTTGTTTTTTTAGGGGGGATGGCCTACACCCAGGGGCTCTCAGGGGTTACTCCTGGCTTTGCACTCAGAAATCACTCCTTGCAGGTTTGGGGGATCATGTTGGATGCTGGGAGTTGAACCCAGGTTGACTCCATGCAAGGCAAATGCCCTATCTTCTGTTATTGCTCTGATCCTATACTACATATTTTAGAAATCAGAAAATGAGTTCTGCTATAGCTGACTAAATTAAAATTGCTAAATAATGACGATAAGATTTAACTTAAAGAAGTGGAAAAGAGAAACAGATTTTTCTTTGATAGTGAAATTGGTCTTCTGCAATTGCTGTAATTGAATTGACTTTCACTAAAAACTACTTTTAAACTTGCTTTTATACAGGTAAAAATTAAAATAAAATAGTTCATATTCAAGTATAACCATTCTAATGTCTGTAGCCAATCACAGAATTATCTAAAAGTTCTTTGTAATGTCAGAGCCTATAAGGCATATGCTGAAAATTGGACCTACATTTTACAATGTACATTCAAATATTCTATTAACTGAAAACCCTCTAAAGACCATAAAGTGTCCAAATTATCTAAAATGTTAAAGGCTTATTATATTTTTACTATATTATCAATTTTGTAAAACAATTTAAATGGTAAAGCCAATTAGTGTGAAACTGGTCTGTAGAGTATAATCATTAGTTAGAAGCTTGTTTGATAAGGTTAGGTGCAAATCTAATAAGTTAAACCCCCAGTAGAACTCTAATATTTGCCTTAGTGACAGTCTCTAATAGTTTCATTCTCTAAATAGAAACAATGAAAAATTGAAGAAATTGAAAAAGTTACTTTATTACTATCAACAAAACCTCTATAGAACTCTTTGAAATACAAATGAATCGCTTCTCGGCCTTTTGGCTAAGATCAAGTGTTGAAATACAAATGAATGTAGTTTTATAAATTATGATTACTTGAGATGGATTTATATATGAACCAATATTATTATTGTCAGTTCCTTTTCATAGAATATAAAGCATTATGGTTTAAATAACTATGGATATGGAAATAAAATAGAAAATAAAATAAATGTTTATAATGCTTGAGACATAATTAAAAAGAATCTACCAGAAGAATATGCAGATAGCATATATATGATAATAGCATTAATATTTGTAACCCTACTGCATCTGTCACATCTATTTCTGAAAAATAAGCTTTAAATAAAAAAAGAAAAAAATATTTTTCTTTTTTATATCAGATAGCTTCCTGTATGTATCAGTGTAAAATGTCTGTTATTTTAAAACAATTATTTTAAAGTTATTACTATACAAATTATTTTCCAGAGCATTTGCTGCCATTTTGAAAAAAGATTCATCCTAATAAATACAAACTTTAATGGCCTATTTAAAAGGTAGGCAAAAGTTGCCAATTTAAGTGTCATTTTTTATATATAAAATTTCAACTAAGACATAATATTTTTAGCATCAGCTACATGCATTCCAAGGGATTATTATATGACTACCCATATCAAAGATATATTGTAAATCAAAAAATGTATATTACAGTTTTCTTGGGCATCTTCTAAATTTTTACTAGTTCTGTTCTTTGAATTATAAGATAATTTAATTTACAAGTTCTGATAACCTACCCTTTACTATACAATACCCATATTCTATAAAATTTAGAAAACACTGGTGACTATGCCTTTTCATCTATACATATTGCTCAAATATGTATTTCAAGTAGTTTGCTAAGCATTAAACAATTATTTTAGCCATCATTTTGTTACTTAATTATTTCATTCCCAAATATTTTATAACTCATTTTAAATATCACTATGATCTAATAATCTGTTTAAATAATTCAGAAGTATTTACCTCATTAAAATCAAGCATTTTGAGTATTTTTCAGCAACAATGTTATGACACTCCATTTTATTAAATAGTTGCATAAATAATCAGATCCCTCAATCAATTAAAAAATAAAATAAATTAGCTTCTGTTTGCACAAATTTGTAATGTAAATAATAATATGCATGCTAAAGAATAAAATTAACCTGGTGAATGAAGACAAAATAAATTATTGCATGGCTTTGTAATTTTATTGCCACTACTTAGTTAATTACACTGTATAACAAATAAATAGTTAAATAGAAACTCTCTTACTCAACTGTACTATACTATATATGAAGCTACTTTTTTATACATCTAAAATTTGCTTTATACATCTAAAATTGTCATCAACCATGAAATTTACAGCAAGGTGTGAGAATTTGCCTTAATACTTGATAATGTCATAAATGTACACTAAAACTATATTTCAACAATTCTGTATAAACTCAAGAAACAGTAGCTTAACAAATTTAAGTAATTCTATAGAGGTAAAAATGATTTCGTTCTTTATACCAGCATAACATTTCTGAAGTTAAAACTACAACCTTTCATTTGTTTACTTGCAATTCTACAATTGGATAGGGCCAGCTCATCTGTGTTCCTCATGGTTTAAACACTTTGGCTTTAATTGGAATAAACAAAACTTTCTATGATGACCTTTGCACATTTCTGAAAAATGTGTTAAGTTTTGAAACTGAGTATTTTGTGTTTTCAATGTGCTTTTTAAAGTCTTGGTAAATTAAAAAATATGGAACAATAAACAACTGGAAACTAGAAATCAGGAAAGTATGCTATAGCAAATAGAAACAATTTATAATATATTTTATTTATTTAAAATATGTAAATGTTAGTCTGATTATATATGAAAAATTGATTTCAGAATCATATAAGAAAAGACAGGGATAGACATATCATGACTAAAGGATCAATAACTCAAGAGGATTTTATATCTTTAACATATATGCAAAAAAGTAAGAGGCAGAAAATTACATAAAGCAACTAGTTTCTAAGGGTTGAAAAAAGTTATGTCTACAATAACACAAGATAATAATGTTATAATGTAAAAAATCCAAAAAGGAATTTTCAGTTATTTTAGGGCCAAAGGGCAAAAAGCACAGAGCTATTTTTCAATTGAACATTGAAGAGGCAAAGTTTTAAAAATAAAAGTATTAATGAAAAAAATTGAAGGAAGGAATATGTGAACCAAATTAATTTTTCATTTGACTGCCAAATTAGGAGGTTTATGAAAACTTAAGAGAGCTTAAAGTAGTACTTAATAAATAATATACTGGCTATAATGTTTAAGTAGATCATATAAGCACCTGAGAAGATCACAAAGGAATCTAAAGATAGATTTTGGAGAGGGTTGGGGGATGGGGAGAATGGGAGGGTTGTGAGTTTCAAGCAGTATTAAGGAAGCCTAGGGTTTCAAACTAGTGGTTCTTGGCCAACTAGATTGAAAATTTAATTCAGATTCTGCTTGTGCCTGATGCTTGGGCCCTGTACTGCTGGGGAATATATACACCAACTTAGTAGTGCTGTGATCTTAGGACTATGACCAGTGATGATGATCTGGGTAGTACTGGTAGCAGAGAACAAACCAAAGTTAGCCACAATTACAGCATACATCTTAATTCCTGGAATAGCTCTCAAGCTTATTTCTATTTCTCTCAAATACAGACAGGGGGTGTGTAAGGAGAGAGATGGTGACCATTGGTGGTGGGAATGTTACACTGGTGAAGGGGGATGTTCTATTTTTTTTTATATATATAACCGAAACCCAACTACAAACATGTTTGTAATCATGGTGCTTAAGTAAAATATTAATTCAAAAAAGTAAAAATAAATCATAAAAATGACATAATGAAAAAGCATCTCTCAAACCTGAATATATATCTTTGGGAATCTCATATAAATACCATCAGATAATATTGAAGGTTAATATTTCTCTAGTTACTTATTTTAATATTATCCTTAATTTTAAAAAACTATATAAAGTTTTCCAAAATGAGTGTAGTAATTTATATCCACCAATCACCAGTGTCTAAAAATTCATATCCTATTTTCACTTTCTTGACAATTTATATAAGTTCTTATCTATATGATAAAAGCTAATATACCAAGCATACATTTATATAACATTATGGTTTGAATTACACTTCTTTGATGTTAAAATATATTAAGCATCTTTATTCTTGGTCCTGTGACCATTATAAACATAGATTTATTTATTATTTTAATAATGAAATGTGAGTGATGCAATTTTGTGGTTTTAACTATCTTAGGATTTTTACACCAAAAAATAAAAAGCCCTCTGTTTGAACAATAATGAATATATTCAGTCAAGTTTCAGGATACCAATACACATCAAAATCAATGTGTTTCTAAATAATGGCAACATACTTTTAAAATATAATTTTTAAAATTAATGACCATTAGAACACTGAAGATAGTACCAGACAGTGTGTACTAGCATGCACATGACCAGGATTCAATACCTGGCACCATGTGATCCCCAATCCATCACCAGGTGTAGCCTTCCTAGCTCCTCAAGTAAAGCCAAGTATGGTTCAAGAGTCCTTCTGTACCAATGGACCTCAAAAAACTCATTAGCAAGCACTTGTATTGACCTACTTTTTAAATTACCTAAAATCGCCAGTGGTGCCTCCGGTTCGCATAAGCACTTCTTGAGCAATCGTCCTAAAAAATTAATCACAACAGAAAATAGTTTATCACTTTGTATTATTACAAAATGCATTAAAATATTTCAGAATAAATTTAACTACATAATTTTAAAACATTTACACTGAAATACAAAGATGTCAACTTTTAACAAAGATGTTGACGCCGGAGAGATAGCATGGAGGTAAGGCATTTGCCTTTCATGCAGAAGGTCATGGGTTTGAATCCCAGCATCCCATATGGTCCCCAGAGCCTGCCGGGAGGATTTCTGAGTATAGAGCAAGGAGTAACCACTTAGTGCTGCCAGGTGTGACTCGAAAAAGAAAAAAGAAAGAGCAAAGTAAGCTTGAAAACATCTACGTTTATGGATTGAAAGATCTGATCTTGTTCAGAGATGCACACTGTTAAAACTATCTACATATTCAATAGTCACTGTCAAATTTAAGGTGGTATTTATTTTATTTCTTTTATTTTTTTGGCAGGGGGGTCACACCCGGTGACGCTCAGGGGTTATTCCTGGCTATTCGCTCAGAAGTCGCTCCTTGCAGGTCCAGGGGACCATATGGGGAACCGGAGGATCGAACCGTGGTCCGTCCTAGGTTAGCGCAGGCAAGGCAGGCACCTTACCTCCAGCGCCACCGCCCGGCCCCCTATTTTATTTCTTTTAAGGTCATATTTCTAAATGAATAGAAAAGTAAATATCAACGTATCTATGGACCCATAAAGGATTTTCAACAAATAATCATGATTACCTCAAAATGAAAGAACAAAGCTATAGACATAAAATGCTCTGATTTCAAGATTATGTTACAAAGATATAATATTCAAAAGAGTATGGACTGACATAAAAACAATTATAGGGAGGGAACATAAAAACAGATAAAAGCGCCATAAGTAAACTCATAAATGTTTTGTCAATCATTATCAAACAAATAGCATATATATTATAATACTTCCTAGAAAGTAAAATCCACATATTTTATTGAGTTCTTTTTCTATTGACAGAAATATGAAGACTTAATTTTATGTATATATTTAAATTATAATTTGAAAAACAAGACAGATTGTAGTTGAGATGTTACCAAATGCAATGATCCAAATTAGTTGCATAGATAATTTTATATTAATCTTAAACAATGTGAGAAATTATTAATCAATAACAATGTTCAGTTATTATACATTACAACTTTACTGTCATTATTCAAGAAAATCTATACTGATAACTAGTAACAAGTTGACTGCATGATTATTTGTGTCTCATAATTATTGTTCTTATCAGGTGCTCAAGGGTGCTCAATGTCCACTACTAGTTTTTGCCCGGGGGTCTATCACTACGGGAAATGCTCTGAGAATCCCTATTAACTTTAGGTACTTTAATAATTAGATATTAGTTTAAAAGTATTCACTCAAAATGAAGTGTAATGACTACAATAATACTTTATTCAATGATTTATTATGTTCAATGAATCATTCAGACCATTGTAACTGCAATGTTACTATGACACTATTTATTAAACAGCTCATGCACAAATTAAATGTGTATATCCTGAGACATATTAGTACCTCCTTAAATTTATCTTCTAGGTAGTTTTCAATAAATATATTTTATCATCAGATCTCTTAAGGGATATTTAATAAATTGTGTACATTTATACATTACATGGAAACTACAAGATTGGTCAAACTAAAAAAATGAGAGGATAAATAAAGTTTTTTCTCTGAAAATTGTATGATTCCTGCAAATAGCTATTATTATTTAATTAATGATACTAATACTTAATTATTAAATACTGTGTGAGCTAGGATAGTTATGAAAGGAATAAACTACTTATTTAAGTCATTAATTTCATGGGAGGCTTTTAACATAGTATTAAGGATTTTTAGGTGTATGTCATTTTCCCTCAAGATTTCAATTAAACTGGTGATGTACAGAATACAGAAAAATAGAAATTAAGACCCTTTATAACAGTGGTCGGCAACCTGCAGCTCGCGAGCCACATGTGGCTCTTTACACTTTTAATTTTGCTCTTCTGTGTGCCGCGCAACCACTCCAAGAGTCAAGACTCTGCTCCTAGCCTCTGCCAGTGCGCCCCTGTGTGCAGTCCCCGCGGCCCAGCTTCAAAAGTGTAAGATGATACCCAGTATCAACACTAAACAAAGGTGTTCCCCAAAAGTCATCCTTTATTAAACCTCTTCCTTTGATATGTAAAAGTCCACTAAATATGTACTTTTGTCTCTCTCTCTAGACCTAAAGCCTCCTGGTATTGGGAATTGGTTTTAATAAAGAAAGAGGTGTTCTAGCATTTTGGGCTTGAAGCAGAGAGTACAAGGTAAAAGGCCATGGACTCCATGATCATCCTTTCCTGGCTAGCTTGGTTTATTATTTCTTTCCTGCTACCCTACTTCTTCAGACTAGGTTGGGTGAGTGATCTTAAAATATATTTTATTTTGCACAAGAGTGGGCATCTTCCATGAAGGGATTCTCAACACAGAGTTTTCTTTTCCGTTGATTCTCATGTTCAGAATACTCATGATTAAAGCTGTGAGCTAATGCCCTTAAATGCTATTATTCATATTGATTATGACTTCCTGCATAATATAAGTGCCAATCAGAAATTCTTTGCAAGAGTGGAGACATTTCAATATTTCCTTCTCAGACACAGCTATCCCAGAATCAGATTCTTTTTTTGAACACATCCACCTTATATCTCACTGTAAAAACTACTTGTGAAACTCCTCTGGAAAGAAGTACTAAATTCATAGAGAAAATGAACAATGTCTGACAAATACACAAACTTAGCTATCCATTCCTTGACCAACTGGGGCTGTACAAACTCAAAGTTTTGCTCTCACAGGAACTGCACTACTTCTTCCCTCTTGCCAACAAGGCGAGAGAGCAACCTTCCCCTGAACAACCTCTTCACTTCACTTCTTCATGGAGGAGATGCTAGTAGTGGGCATCAATACTCTCACCCAGGGTGGTGAATAGCCTGGATTTGATCACAATTGTGAATTTCACAAATTATCTTTACTGTGTCATCTGTCACAGAGTTTAGTTCAGCAGGGAGTTTCTTTTGAATCCAGTCTATCATACAATGAGTGAATACAAAGTACAACTTCTGTTTCTTGTGACTAAACAAAAACACTGAGCCATGCACAGTTCATCATCTGTACATACATCAACACATCAGATTATTATTCTGAGTGAAATGAGTCAGAAGGAGAGGTGTAGACACAGAATAATCATTTGTGGCATATAAGAATAATAAATGGCAATATGGTAATAATATCTAGAGAAAATAGGAATGAGGGACAGGAGAACTAGTCCATGATAGGAAGCTTGCTATAAAAAGTTCAGTTAGAATAGAGAAATGTACATTATGACTTGATAATTGGAACATATCACTCTGGACAAGAACTGGATGCTAAAAATGGATGTGACATGCATGGTACCCTTTATAACATTATTGCAAATTATGGTGTCATAAAGGAAATGTTGAATACCTCCGTGTCATAAAGGAAAAGAGAGAGAGAAAAAAGCAAGATGCCTGACCCTGACATAGGCAGAGGAAGGTCAAGGGGGAAGGAAACAAAGGATATTGGTGGTGGGGAAAGTGTACTGGTGAAGGGTGGTGTACATTCTTGATTGACACTCAAGTATGAATAATTTTGTAACAAATATGCATAAATAAAAAATATTTTAAAATGTTTCAGGAACTCTATCATAATTCCTTTATGATATATCATATGCCTTTAACAAAGTGCTGATTTTGTTTTTGTGTGCATTTATTTTGGTTTCTTGCAGCACATACTAAAGTGTCAATAGATTTTTTTTCCTTTCAGTGAAATCACTACTTTTCTCTGAAACACTGTCAATGCTTTTAAAGATTATTAAAAGGTTTTTCTCTTTTACCTGTTTCATCTCCATATTGTAGGGTTTCAAATTTTTAGCACATTTTGGTTATCAAGGGAAATGTTTTGAAATGTTTTGCTGACTTATTATCAGAAATCAAAGCGTATTTCCTTGAGAAGGGTGTTCGTTATCCAGAATTAGCAAACGATCAGTGGATTCAAAAACTGTATTTCATGGTGGATGTTTCTTCACATCTAAATCAGCTTAATCATAAAATACAGGGAAAAGAAAGACAATTTTTTTGGTGTTAGAAGAAGTTATTTCAGTTGAAAACAAATTATCTGTTTTTGCTCAAGATTTTGACAGTGAAACTTTGATTCACCTTCTAAGCCTGTTGAAACATTGCCAAGAAAATAATTCTGATATTAACATTACCTATTTTAAAACAGCACTTTTAAATATGAGGGAAACTTTTCTCAAGAGGTTTCAGGATTTCAGAAACAGCTAAGCAATGTTGGCCTTTGTTAAAAAATTTCTGGATGCCACTGTAAATGAATTAAATGTTTCTCCCTTTAATATCAACATTGGCAACTTTGAAATGCAATTTCTAGATTATAAAACAAAGAATCGTGGAGCTCAAAATCTGAACATCTTTGTGCTAATTTAGAATTGGAGAAACACAAATGTGAACTTAGTTCACTGCACATTTGGTCTGCTTTGAAAGACCTGGTGAAGGAAGATATGTTGATTTTTAACACCTGGAATAGTATAACACCTGACTCATATAATCAACTAAAAAAAGCTAGCATTTGCTGTTCTTTTCTTGTTCAGGTCTACATATTTATGCAAACAATCATTTTCAAGCATGAATCTTATCAAGAGTAAATTGAGAAATTGTCTCATCGATGAGAATCTGGAATCCTGCCTAAAATTAAGAACAGCAATATACAAACCTGACTTACTCAAACTATCCAAGGAAATGCAAGGCCAATGTTCACATTAGTGTTTGTGACTTTGTCAGTCATTGTCAAGATGTAATTTTCTCTACATTGTAAGGCAAATTTTATGGAATTTAACATTATTGATAAATAATATCATTCTAAAGGTTTTGTTTTATTAGTTGTATTATCTGTATCCTCCCGACCTATGTGGATACTTGCATTCAAAATATTCTCAATAAAAACTTGTTGAAACTAAAAATAGTGTACCATCCTATGTATTTTCGGTTTTAAAAATGTGGCTCTAGGGGTCAGAGAGATAGCATGGAGGTAAGGCGTTTGCCTCTCATGCAGAAAGTTGGTGGTTCAAATCCCAGCATCCAGTATGGTCCCCTGAGCCTACCAGGAGCAATTTCTGAGCATAGATCCAGAAGTAACCCGTGAGTGCTGCCAAAAATAAAAAAACAAACAAACAAACAAAATTTGGCTCTCAAAATAAATTTTAAATGTGGTTTTGGCGAAATTTGGCTCAATTGAAAAAAAAAGATTGTCGGCCACTGCTTTATAAAAATATCAAAATCAGGGCCAGAGAGATAGCATGGAGGTAGAACATTTGCCTTGCATGCAGACGGATGGTGGTTCAAATCCCAGCATCCTATATGGTCCCCCAAGCCTGCCAGGAGTGATTTCTGAGCGTTAGAGCCAGAAGCCACCCCTGAGCACTGCTGGGTGTGACCCAAATCTGAATATATATGTGTGTGTGTGTGTGTGTGTGTGTGTGTGTGTGTGTGTGTGTGTGTGTGTGTCGAGTCAATGTAAAATATTCTCTTTTAATTCCTTTTAAAAAGTCAAAACACATTTATAGAAATAGGTTAATATAAGTTCAATTTATCATTATATCACAAAATCGATATAAGTGTTTGTCAATAAAATGGGATTGACACACATCAAAAACAATGGAAGCAAATAGTCCTGGTAAAAGTGTGGAGAAAAAGAAACCCTCAATCACTGTTGGTGGGAATCACAACTGACTCAGACTCTGTGGAAAATAGCCTGAAAAGTTCACAAAACATTAATATTTGAACTCTTGTGATCTAGTTTTCACTTCTTGATATCTATTCCCATTGTCCAAATACACTTTTTCAAAAACATGATTGTTTTCTTGTGTTCATTGCATTATTCACACTGACTAAGTTCTAAAAAGAACCCAACTATTTTGAGAATCAAAATATGAATAAAGTGGAGTATACATTTACAATGGAATACTACTTGGATATAGTAAAAATAAAGGAATTATGCCATTTATCAGTGTAGTTGAACAAGATACTATCATGCTGAATAAAGCCAGTTAGAGGAGATGAGAAATTTCTCTTATATATGGAACACAAGTAAACACTAATGGGATAGTAATAGCAAATAGTGATGGAATAATGTCCAGAGACAGCAATATCTGAGAGTTGGTCTACAGATATGAGATTTGGAATAATGAACAAATGGAAGGAAAATCTGGTACACTGGTGGAATGAAGTAAACACTCTGGTGGAGGATATAGTGTAGAACATCACATAGTTTGATATCTACCATTAACTGTTTTGTAAAACATCATAACTAACCTAAAATGGGAAAACTGATCAGAGAGCAAATATTAACACCTCCCATCACAACTTTAAGGTATTGTATATATGATCCTTAGAAATGAAACAATTTCTATAAATATGATGATAA
>PVKC010000159.1:0-11625 GCA_004027635.1 Crocidura indochinensis | reverse complement strand
AAACTTATATTTACTTGTTTGTTTTGGGGGGCCACACCCGGTGATGCTCTGGGGTTGCTATTGGCCGTGAACTCAGATATTGCTCTTGGCTTGGGAGACCATATGGGATGCCTGGGAACTAACCACTCTCCATTCAGGGTCAGTGGAGTGCAAGGCAAAAACCCTACTGCTGCCCACCACTCCAGCCCCAAACTAATGAAATCTTAATTATATTAAATACCTTTGTTATAATATTATATTAAGAATTAATACTGCATAATCAGTAAATGAAAGCCTTAACAGAAAAATCTGAGTGTTGAATTTGACACGTGTCATTGTATTATTAAGCAAAAATTACCTTGGTATTATTTTTATATTATCACTTATGTATAAATATATTTAATAAACATTTATTTTATAACCAAAATTTCTCAGTGTACCTTCCAGTAAAGCAACTGGACATTCAGATACATTAAAATTACAGAATGAGAAAATCAACAGTGATATCAGAAGAATACCTAAGGATCTTAATCAGTTGAAAAAAGATTCATGTGAAGAAATTATTGGCTATCTAATACTCAGTATGGAGAATAGTCATCCAATTAGCATGTTTATGTAACATAATTACTAGGGCTGAAAGATAGAATTTTATTTTATTTATTTATGTACTTAATTATTTATTTTGGTTCTTGTACGAAGATTGTGGCCAATGCTGGTTTTATGTCAGGTTGATCACAGATAATCCCCCCAATCATTGCTTGGAATAATCATTGAGCACAGAACCCACAATAAAACCTGAGCACCTTTGGTATGGCACCAGAACCAAAATCAATGATACTACTTTAAAATTCTAGTATTATTGATTTGTGGGATAGGAAAATACTGTAGAAGAAAATGAAATCATAATGCCAAGAATATGAGATACAAGAGAATTAGTATTAGAGAAATATATTAAATTTTATAAAGGCCTCCTTGAGAAGGTAATATCTTAAAAAGACAGGTAAGGATTTGTCAAATGAACATAATCATAGACAACTTAAATAAATTGGCATTGTATTCTTTATGAAAGTTTTTGAAATTCTAGTAACACTAGTGCAAGAAAAATTGGACTTCTTTAAAAGTTACAGAAATGGCTCCACAGCCCTTATAATAAAAACTAGTTAGATTCTTTTCTGGGATGCTGGCTTTAATTATTATTCTATTAGGACTTCATTCTTTAAAATCATTTTATAAGTACTCTGAGAGTTGCCAAAAAAAAAAAACTGCTCAAACATAGAAGTCTCATTAATGGCTCTAGTCAAACACTTAAAGAGTTCTTTATTGATCTTGGTTCCAAACATATCAAAATACTTATAAATATATGTTGAACTATTCACCTTACTGACATTTTCAGGTGAATAGCCTCATTCCCAGCTCAAAAGTTCTTGTTCTTGAGCCACAAGTAGAATAAAGAATGACAAACCTAACTACATAGAACATAGAGTATAACTTTATTCAAACTTCTTATACATTAAATAACTATCTGTATTAATTTTTTACTTTATATATGACATATTTACTTATATATTTTATAGAGAGCTGAATTACATATATTTCTAAATATGATTAGATGTATCTGTAAATATATTGATATGCTCTCAAATGTAAACATACACACATGCACATGCAAATTGCATCTCGAGAATAAAATCTTTAATAAAAATGGGACCCCAGGACAGTGTTCAGGTGTGGTGTGGGCCCAAACTCCCATCATCCACGCCTAGACAGTTGGGAGAACTTGTGGGCTCCTCGGAGCTTTGGATCAAAGCCCTGCCTCACCTACACAAATTACTTCATCGCTAGTAGCTTGAGCTTCTGCACTGGTCCTCCCGAGGATCCACTAGAATTGGTCCAAGATGAATCTCCAGCAGCAGCAAATGGCTGAAATTCATATGAACAAGGAGTGAGGTGTTTTCTTCAACTATTAATAGTCAGAAAACCAGGAAGCAGTCAATTCAGTGAAACATGACTGCCTGAGTTGAAACAGCCACAGTCATAGAACCCACTCCCACCCCCAAGGGAGTCTCCAGAATATAAACAGCCAAGATTCACAAAGTCATTACAACTCTTCAGAGATGGCATGCCAAAGAAATGACCTAGTTCTATACCTCCAAATTTCATGATATTGACAGCCCAATAGGATTACAGTAAATTAGGTGGAAAACTAACAGAGAAGTCCAAGAAGCTCAATATATGAAAACAATAATGGAGAAGGCTCAATTAGCACAAAACTGTTTAGTAAAATCTCAATGATTTTAATAAGACCATAATGAAAGATGACAATTTTCCCAAATTTTTCTTTACTGAACTATTTGATGAGTCTATTTGTGATTTTGTTCTAACAAGAAATATAAAATATTG
This sequence comes from Crocidura indochinensis, assembly GCA_004027635.1. Lineage (NCBI taxonomy): Eukaryota > Metazoa > Chordata > Mammalia > Eulipotyphla > Soricidae > Crocidura > Crocidura indochinensis. Next base: position 9,246 of record PVKC010000159.1, on the reverse strand, counting down.
TGTGCAAGCTAAGGGGGCAGTTTTAGGTATTTGGTGGGAACCTGGGGACAGCCTTGAAGGTAGAAGGAAGGTCATAGATTAAGCAAGTAAAAAAATGTTATTTGTGGGATTTGTGTGGAAATATTGAATGCCTGAGATATCTGTATTATGATCAACTTTGTAAACAGTGGTTTTTAAATAAAGTTAGAAAAATGGTGGAATTCAGATGTTATAGTAGGTAGGGCATTTATTTGCCTTGTTTCTCCCTTGTACCCCCTATGGTTAGCAGAAACTACCAAGTTTGAGAGCTTTGGGTCTACATTCTGAATAAAAAGACAGGAAAAAATTAAAGTTTACTAAATCCAAATTATAGATCTTCATTTGTTACTCTAAGACATGCTTAATTCATATGCAGATAAATGAATTTTTAAATAGTTTACACTATTTAATCTTGAGTTTTATTCTACTTTAATGGAGAGCTGTTCAATTTATATAGTCACAATGTATTATTTCCACTATTACAATAAACCAATATTAAATTTATAAATGATTACTTTATACCACTGTCATTGGGCTACCTTATATGTATGTCTACCTCTTTTTTGTTTATAAAAATAACTTTCGATTGTAAACTTGTACAAATGATGCTTGCTTTTGTCCTGCCCTACTGTGAGCCATTAGAAACATGTAATACTAAAACTATTTCCTAGAAAATGACAAAATTCACTAATGTAAAGCAAATAATGTATATAACCATCAGTTAATATTTTATTTCTGCCACTAAAAAGTTTCCAATTTCATGAAGAGTAAGAGGCAAAAGTACTGAGGCAGATGGCAGAAAGTAGTTTATAATGGTATACGTAAGTGAAAATATATAACAAGAAAATAAATCCCTTAATGATACAAAGAATGGGTAATCATAGACCTTACATTATCACTATGCTGAGGCATATGCATTTTTAATAAAAATGAAGTTATTTTAATTGACTCAATTGGTTAACGTTTATTTATACTGAAATAAACAAAATTTTAGAGTAGTAGCTCAATGGTAGTGCATTTGCCTTGCACACTGTTGACCCAGGATTGATGCAGGTTTAATCCCTAGCATCCCATATAGTCCCCTGATTCAGGAGCTAATTCTGAGCACAGAGCCAAGAGTAATCCCTGAGCTCCACTGGGTGTGACCCAAAAGAACAAATATATATATATTGGAAATTAAAATAAAAAGCATAATTTTGTGTTACTTTCTCTACCAAAGTTGGGATAGTATTTTAAGTTGTCCTCATTTATTGTTAGCAAAAGAGAAAAAATGAATGAAGAAGACTCAGTACTTTGTATATGAAAAACAACATTGTAACACGCTATTACAAAGCACTGACAAGGGTAATAGAATCTACTATGAACCTTATTAGAAAGGTCATTTTGCTTTCTTACTTCAATATGTATCTTATCTGAATAAAATAAAATTTAAGCAAGTAAAGTAACTGTGTTAAGCTAGATATAGATTTGGCAGAAAGATAATGAACTTCAGATTTATGATTCCAAACTGAACCACTGTCAAAGTCACTATGGCATATAAAACCTTAAATTTAAAACAAAAAATATTTTCTTATTACCCACACATATTTAACAGGTTTGTGGTTGTTATTTTTGTACTAAAAATGTTCTTTTATCATTATATCAGGTTATTTTACAGACTTGCATGAAGTTCGAGATAAAAATAGACTTCTAGTATTAAAATCTAATATAATTAACCATGCTTCAATGATTTTTGCCAATATTTTTTGAAACAGTAAAAACATTATGTCATTAGGAATTCTACTGAAAAAATTATGGCATGTTAATTGTTTTGGAAAATCTATTCTTCACCCTTCTAAAATACTAACAAAAGTCAATAAAATTTTTACTTTGGAAGTCAGCTTGGTGTACTAAATTAATGAACTCAGAATACACTATTCTTTCTAATTGATCATACTGAAATTCACAAAAATGTACAGTGAATGAACTTAACATACTTTGTAGTATTTCTCTAAGAATATATAAGAAGTGACAAGATTCTTTGTTATAAAAATCCTAAAAAACATACAGATATCAGATATAATATACACAGATATGGATATGGTCTATATATACTCTTCATTATGTATCTGTTTAAATAAATATATCAGTATAGATATATAACAAATTTTTCAAATGTCCTTTACTGAACTATTTTGATGAGTCTATTTGTCATTTTGTATATATCTGTATACAGATATATACCTATACAGATATATAGATATCTATAGATATAGACAGCTATATGGATATGGTCTCTATTATAAAATAACATCTCTATTATAAAGTAAAAATAAAAACTTCAAATAACTACAGATAGTTTAGAATATATCTATATGATCAGAGATTATATTTGATCTCTAGGTTTTGTGCCTGATTATTCCATTACTCAAACACTTTAATTTTATTATTATTTTGAAATTAAAACATTTTATATATAGCTAGATAGAGCTAAATATGTTTATGTTTTCATTTTATGTTATTTTGATTCCCTATCAAATTCATTTATAATAAAAGTATTGCTTATTGTAAAGTAACTAACCTTGTGCTTTACTGGCCTCTATTGTTGTAATTTCAGTATAACACTTGTGCAAATGGTATTTTCTAATGTTATTTTGAAATTTTTTAATAAAAGCAAAATCTAAGTCTAATGTTAGGACATGCAAAATATAACAATATTTATTGTTTATTGTGAAACTCAGAATATATAATTATTGGGTGATATTCATTTGACATATTAAGTAATATAGATAACTAAAGAAATTGTACCAAAGTTTTATTGTTTATTATACATGAATCAATTTAGTGATGTACCTGATAGCCCTTCACTCACAATATTGCAAATATTAGTGTTTAAGAGAGGAAAAAATCAAGAAAGAGAGAAAAAGATATAGATAGAAGTAACTTATCTGCCCAAGAGGCAGGCATGGGGGGAGAGCAGGAGGGAAACTGGGGATATTTGTAATAAAAAATGTGCATTAGTGAAGGATGTTGTACATTGTATGACCTAAATTCAATCATTAAAACATTTTCAACTGTTGTGAATAAATGACTATTAATAAAAGTCTTTTAACCATGTTTATTATTTTAAATAACGTTATTTAATAAGCTAAAAATAAAGCAATTGTAAACAAATATAAGATAATATAAAGTGAGTTGGAGTTAACTTAGAAATCAGTAATACATGTGGTATTAATGAATTTGAATGCAAACCAACATAGCCTCGAAGCACTGCCAAGAGAGGCATTGCCTAATAAGAAGCCCAGAATTTTCTGGCCGCTAAGCAGTATCAGGATGGCTGTGTGGGTCCTCAGCATGCAGATATTGAATAGCACCTCATTTTTGACTTCTGATATGAGCGGCCATACAAATTGAGTAATGCTAAGAATAATAATCCTGGGGTCCCTCAAAATACTTGGGAAGATCTCCTCTTTCAAAAACTTCAAGTATGAGTTAATCATCTTGTCTTATCCATAAATCCTCAGTCATCACGTATTCTGAGTCTTCAGAGATGATACCACTGACTTTACAGGTAGATGTTTTCTTGATACTTTTTGTTTGTTTGTAATTTTTTTTTGTCTCAGTTAGCCTCCAAACAGTGCTAAACATACTAAAAAAAAAAAAAACTCCACAGGCAGTTTTCAGCCAAGGTGACTAATAGCTCAGTGTGAAGACCTTCTTCCCATGTCTTTTGCTGTGTCAAATATTCCCAGAACACCATCACAGTGCTCCAGAAGTCTCAAGATTGCATTTTCAATGCTCCAGGAACTGTGTGATACAATAGAAATTGCAATTCAGTATATGCTAGACATGTACTGTAACCACTCCCTGGCCTCCTGTCCTTTCCCAATAGTCAGTGTATAAAATCAGGAATATCCAAATTAAATATAATGTAAACAACATAGAGAATTTTAAGCAAAAACAATAATATAATCTGCTAAATGCAATTATAATAGCATATGATCATTTGACATATATTATAACTTTAAAATAAAAATATGAAAGGTAAGCAATCAATTACATTATGATACTATTAATTTTTTTGTTTAGGGGGCTATGCATGGGGTTACAATTGGTTCTGTGCCTAGAAATCACTCTTGGCAGGCTTGGGAGATGCCAGGGACCAAACCCGGATCAGATACATGGAAGGCAAATGCCCTATCTCTAACTTTCTGGCACTTATCATACTAAAAACTTTTGGGGGGGGGGTTTGGGTCACACCCGGCAGTGCTCAGGGGTTACTCCTGGCTCCATGCTCAGAAATTGCTCCAGGCAGGTACGGGGGACCATATGGGGCACCGGGATTTTAATCGATGACCTTTTGCATGAAAGGCAAACGCCTTACCTCCATGCTATCTCCCGAGCCCCAATACATACTAAAAATTTTTAATCTGATTTATATTTTCAAACATTTCAGATAAGATCAACAACATTCAAGTTCTCAATAGCTAAATTCTAAGTCTTAAACTCGATGAAATATTAAAGAAGAGTCCTAAAGTTTATACTCTCCCTTGACTACCACCTTGTAATATCTATATGAAACATCACAGACTTTAAATAAAATAATATAAGCACATCCTATGTCTCAATACAATACAGAACAAATAATTCATATGACAAAAGGTATTCTTTTCTCTTTTTTTTGTTTGTTTTTTGGGGGGTCACACCCGGCAGCGCTCAGGGGTTACTCCTGGCTCCATGCTCAGAAATTGCTCCTGGCAGGCACGGGGGACCATATGGGGCACCGGGATTCGAACCGATGACCTTTTGCATGAAAGGCAAACGCCCTACCTCCATGCTATCTCCCGGGCCCCAAAAGGTATTCTTTTCAACAAACATGTGAACATTATCATGTCACTCTACTATAGTGTCAGAAAACAAATCATTTTTTAATACTAATTGAATTGCTGATTTCTAGCTTTGAGTCTCAGTTGTGTAAGTGGATTATGGCTTAAAGTATTGTCTATTTTGTGTTTTTCATTGGTTGTAAATAATTTCATTATCTTTTCATAAACAGTTACATAGTATTTATATATAGGTATTCTATTCCATTACATCATTACAACAGAATGTTTATTACTATACTTTGTAGCATTGTATGTCTGAAATTGGAGAGTAAAATTCCTACATTTTATTGAGTTTAATCAGGATTTTTCTAAATATTCAGAATTTTTGTGGTTCAATATAAATTTCAGTAATGCTTGTACCATTCGCTTGAATCTGTCTTGATATTTTTATAGACATTGTGTTAAATTAGTGTGTTATTTTGGGTGATAAGGGTATTTGAAAATGTTAATTATTACAAACTAGCAACATGAAATTTGGGGGGGTGTCTCATGGCGACTCTCAGGGGCTACTCCTTGCTCTGTGCTCAGAAATTGCAGTTTTATAAAATATGATTATATGAGGCAAATAAGATCTTTAAGCATCTAAAGGGAGTGAATTATCAAGAAATATTTATTGGAATTGTGCACTGGTAAGGGGGGTGCTCTTTTCATGACTGAGCCCCAACTACAATCCTATTTGTAATCATGGTGTTTAAATAAAGATATTATTAAAAAATTGCACTTGTCTCGGGGAACCATATGGGATGTCAAGGATTGAACCCTCATCCATCCTGGGTCCACCATGTGTTAAGGCAAATACCCTTATCACTGTGCTAGCACACTGGTCCTGAAACATAGGATATTTTAGAATTATTTTGTATCTAGCATTTTGATTTTTTAATATTTTTAAAGTTTTAATTACTGTATTTGCCGGCATATAAGACGAAACTTAACTGCATGAAAATCTTCCTAAAAGTCTTAAAAGTAAGTAACTTCTTAAAAGTAAGAGGAGGGCAGATCACTCATCCGTGAAGTTGCAGTAAGTTTCAGCATGCCATATACAGACATATAAGTCAATTTCTGACTTTTAAGAAGTCATCTTATATGCCAAATATCAGTAGAAATGTTTAAAGTCTTTTTTGTTTGTGGTCCACTCATCTAAGTGTGCTCATGTTCCTCCTGGATCTAGACATTGGTATTATTCCTAGTTGGACTTGGGGGCAATATGTTCTATAGAGACTGGAATCAATCAGCCACATAAAAGGCAACAGCCATACTTGCTTACTAACACTTGAGCCAAATTTTTAGTCTTTAATTTTTTCCACATATAGTTTTCTAGTTATTACCAAATATGTAACTTAAATTACAATTTTATCATTTTTTTTCAATTTTTTGGGCAAACCCAGTATTTGAACCACCATCCTTCTGCATGAAAGGCAAACGCTCTACCTCCATGCTATCTCTCCAGCCCTGATTTTTATCATTTTATTGAACAACTGTCTTTGAAAAAAAAATCTCAAGTTTGCTCCAATAAAATTTCATCAACTAGACTTGAAATATTTGTATTGGAATATATTTTATTTATTTCCTATTAAAAATTTTAAAACTTGCAATCAAATAACTTTTAGTTTAAAATCCTCTTTATAATAAATGTTATCTCGCATGTTTTAATTTACTTTGTATAACAGTTTTAAAAATGACTTATATTAAATTTTAACAATATTTTCCTTATTTTTATTTATACATAATCACTTCATAGTTGCTTTACCTGATTATGTTGTTTATATGTATTTGAAAATAGATCCAATGAATCAGATGACCAAAGATATTAAGATAATCAAATTCATTTAAATTTAATTATTAATTTAATAAGTCTACAACACAATAGATTCTTGAGTTTAAATACTTTATGTTAATAATCCACAAGAGTAAAATTATGAATATGAACAAAAGAAGATAAATAATGAGTAACACAAATAGGAATAATAGGAATGCATGAAAGAAGCACAAAATCTATAAAGAAGAAACTAGATACAGAATTATGTATGATAGCATGCTTGCAGCTAATATGGCTATAAACTAAAATTATAAAATGTTAATGTTAAATTACAACATGAAAAATTGAAAGTTAAAATCATAATGCAAAATATGTATTCATCATATTCATCATGAATACATCATATGTATTCATCAAGTTCAAAGACTTTGAAAGGTTAAGCATAGAAAATCTGGAAACAATGAGTATATTTTAATAGGTATAGTTTATCTGGAAATAATTGGTATAGTTAAAAAGTCTTTTTAGCTTAATGCATGAGCCTGAAAGAAAAAATAAATATATCTCATTAAAAATTAAAACATCTGTTCTTCAATTGGCAGTGTCAAATGCATTGGCATAAATCAACATATTAATAGATAAAATTGGAAATATGTTTAATAAAAACTGTGGCATAATTATAAGCCAATAACAAATATATACATATGTATTTACAAATACATGTTGAAAACAAAATAATAAGCCAATGAAATTAACATAGAACTAATTCAAAATTGAAGATATGCAATACATCTATATCTCAAAGGAGGCTCCACATAATATATCATCAAAAAAGTGTAAGTTAATACAAAACTGACATATCATTGTACATTTGTTAAAATAAACAGTATCCAGAAAATTGGCATCAAAAGCGGTTAGAGGGAATGTGGAATATTCTGTATATTGCTGCTCTAATGTAAATAGTACAGCCATTGTGGGATACAGTTTGGCATTTTTTATTGATTTATTTTTGTTCAGGTTGCTGCCACACACTTTAAAATAGTCTTTATATAATTAAAATATCATAATATTGTGTTTTATGCTAAAGAGTGAAAACTTATATCAGAACAAAATGTGTATGTTAGTGTTTATGGAAGTTTTAATAAATTTAGGAGAAAGCAGACTACCATTAAATTAGGAAATAGACAAATAAATTGAGGTTATGCATACAGTAGAATATTATTCCATTCTAGAAACAGACATATGTGTTGTAAAACCATGATAGACTGAGAGGAGACTTAAATCTTTTTAAATTTCTGACATGAGAAATCAACACAGTGTATGATTTCAACAATTTGTCTTTCTGGGTAAAGGTTTCTCTGGAGATAAAGAAACTCAGAGTTTGCCATGAGTGCTGAGGAATAGATGAACAGCCAGAACACAGGTGATTTTTAGGACACTGACAACACTTTATATAAGCTATAATGAAGGATTGTGTCACAATACATTTGTTCAAACCCCTTAATGTACAAGATCAGAGTAAGCCCTATAACCCTAAGACTAATTTCATGTTTTTGGTGACTAGGTTTAGATAGATGATAGATAGATAGATAGATAGATAGATAGATAGATAGATAGACAGATAGATAGATAGAAAGAAAGAAAATATATATCAGATAGACATACACTCATATCTCTAATAATTAATGATTTTATTGATAGAGATGTGGAGGAAACAGCAGTAGAATATGTGAGAAATTTCTGTATCTTCTTGCAATTGTTTTTAACATTTTGGGGACTTTAATTTAAAATATTGCTAATTTTTTATGTATACATGGTTGCTATGACACATGCAATATAGTGTTATCCCTTCAGACCACCACTATCTCTTCATTCTCTGCTTCCCCTAAATGCTTCTATAAATGATTTTATTCAATATGTTGGGTATCATATATATTATATATATTTTTACATATATTTTATATATGATACATATATATGCCCCAAATATCAAGTATTGCTTGTTCCTCATTAACCAATATGTTGTGTATTTTTGTTAAAAAATGTAGAACAGCATTATGGGCCAGATAGATAGTACCAGGGATAAGACTTTTGCCTGCACAAGGCAACCTTGTTTGATTGGTGATACCATATTTTGTGTGCAAAGCATTGCCAGGAATAATCTCAAAGTGCAGAGATAAGAACAAAGAATGGAGAAGAACATGGAGGACTGAGGGGACCTCTTCCTGCTTCTATCTGTCCTGATTTCTTGGACCTCTCCTTTGAGAACAGAGCCCTGGGAAGCGAACCCAGAAATCATTGCACTCTGAAGCCGCCAGCGAGCCAAGGAGTGAGCAAGACCTTCCGGGTGCAGAGGTTCCCAATTGCAGGGCTGAAAGCTACGCCTGCGGGAAACTCAGCTCTGCTGCGCTCAGATCTCTTGGCGCCCCAGAAGAACATGGAGGACTGAGGGGACCTCTTCCTGCTTCTATCTGTCCTGATTTCTTGGACCTCTCCTTTGAGAACAGAGCCCTGGGAAGCGAACCCAGAAATCATTGCACTCTGAAGCCGCCAGCGAGCCAAGGAGTGAGCAAGACCTTCCCGGGTGCAGAGGTTCCCAATTGCAGGGCT
>PVKC010000158.1:13694-84679 GCA_004027635.1 Crocidura indochinensis | reverse complement strand
TGGAGATTTGGGGGACAAAGTAATTGTACATGGGCTCTGTTTTGTTTTTCTTGTTCATTGCTGAAAGTTCAAGACTGAGATATCATCGATGGGACAACTGAGAATTCTGTTTATGCGTGATTGTCCTTCCACTGTAACTTTACCCTTTCCTCTTTCTTTGCATCTCTGTTCTCATAATAAAAAAAATTAAAAAAAAAAAGAAAGGATAGGGGCCAAGGGTCTAGTAGTCTCAGGTGTTTTGGTTGTGTTAAAAAAGAACATAACCAAATATCCATGCTAAAGCCAACAACAATGGAATCAAGAGACCCAAAGTTAAACTTAAAATGTGCCTCTTATGCTGGCTGAGGGACAGGGAACATAGTATGGGATGCACTTGGATAATATTGGGAGAGGGAGGTAGATACTCTTGGTGGGATCAGCCCTGATACATTTTATGTCTGAAACCTAACTATGAAGGACTTTATAAATTACAATGGTTTTAATAAAATTAAAAGTAAAAATGATCATTTGTTTTTTTTCACATGTGTAAAAAAATACAAAAATTTTCTATGCATAACAAAGGTTAGTGAATTGAGTATTGTCAAATTTTTTATCATTTATAAATGTCGTATATTATGTGTCCTTATGTCAATAAAACAACTATGCCAATTCTTCCTCCTTCTCTCAAAAAAGCCAAAGTTTTGTTGTCATTCTTTTTAGGTTAGGATTAACAAAGAAACCTCTCATAAGCATTCTCAGGTATTGAAAGTGTTTTCTTGGCAATTGCTAGGTAATTTTGCAAATCATTCTGCCAATCTCTTAGAAACATTTTCAGTCAGGTTCCTTCAATGTCTGCATCCAAATTATTGATTTTGGATCAAATGTAAAATGAAAAAATGTATTTCTCCAAAGGAGTTGAGTGAAAATAAATCCTGTATTTATGTTTGATAACTCTCTATTATCAGATATAAAGAAATTCGAGTAAAACTTGCTCGCTGGCCCACCACCCTCCATCAAATTGAATGATGGAAGCTTTTAACCAAATTGAAGGGTATGATAAAGTTGGCATATCTTTCTTAACATTATTCATAATTCAATTCTTACTCAAACACATCTTTTTCTTGAAAGGATTTAATAGGGTCACTCACTTATTTTGTGATTGAAATATGCTCTGTAAAAATGAACATATTTATTTACCTTAGATTTTTCTTTTAAAAAAATTCCCATGATGGGGCTTTAGTGGTGGCACAAGTGGTAAGGCCTTGGGTGTGCTAGCCTTGGATGGACCAAGGTTCAATACCCTGGTGTCCCATATGGTCCCCTCAAGCCAGCAGTGAGTTCTGAGTGCAGAGTCAGGAGCGTCACCAGTTGTGGCCCAAAAACCAAAACCAAAACCAAAAAATCCCCATGATCATTTTTTTAAAAAGTGGCTAAAATTGTGAAAATATTTAGCCAAAATCAGCTATGAATTTTTTATTTTCTCATCAGTGAGGCATCCTGATAGGTTAAAGTCATACAGTGCTGGCTATAATTATAATTTCAGCTAAATTAGCCATCCTATTCATAAGGAGCGATTATGGGTGTGATCACATTGATAAAATTAGAGATAGCTAGACTTATACAAAATACAACCAAAAAAGCCTCTTAAAATATAAGTAGAGATATCTAATATGTAAAATAAAGGTGAGAAATCTTGTATTTAAACTTAAAAAATACAAGTAATTCTACTTTTGAATTAAAAAAACAAGACTTTATCTATTTCCTTATCATCACTTGCAAGAAGTCAAAGAAATGATACCAGATTGGGCAACCCTTTAATTGAGGTCTTTGAGAGAGTTTTCGAAGGGAAGCTGGAGAAATACACATTAAAATTAAAAATAATTGGAAAGAGGTAGAATACTTTTCTCGGTTGAAATATGTTAGGATGAGAAAAGAGTAAAGGCAGAGAGGAGAAAAAAAGGAAGTAGCACAATGATAAAAATTTTTGTAAAGAAAAATATTTAGTGCATTTTATGTATATAAAAATGACTAACTTCACAAATGTTAAATAAAGCAACCAAAATTTATTTAACATAAATGCCCCCCCCACCAAAGCACTATTATTTTATGCTTTTGAGGGGGTGGAAGAAAGATATTGCAATCATTAACAGGGGTCACATATTTAGAAGAATAGGGTAAGTCCAACATAACTCAGAAACAAGATTGGTTCCAGGGGAGATCAGGATTATGTAACCATTGCCCCTAAATTCATTCTTTAGGCAGGCCTGTGAAACCTACCATTGTTGACCAGAAGAGCTTTGAGTCCTATAACCCATAGGTATAAAAGAAAAAATTAGAAACATAATAGGCATATCTATTCCTACATTTAAATTGGAATCTCGGCATTGTTGGGGCAAAAATAGGCTTTTGATACACAATACAAAGGAAGTTAATACATACCAGATCTCCAAATACCCAATTAGTTTACTGAAAGGAGAGGACAATGTACTCCATAAAGTAGGAGTGAATACCTGGAGAATAGACTTTTCCCTTCATAACTCAATCCCTGTACACTGAATTGAATCTCCTTTTCTATCTTTTTATGGGTAACACAAAGATGTTGTGGTTATTTTTTGTTTGTTTCTGGATTGATCGGATTCAACAGTACTCAGGGCATAATACTGGTTTAGTGCTTAGTGAAGGGAGCCACGCGCATGGCTCCAACTTTCAAAGCATGTTCTAAATCTGTTTAACTATCTCTCCAGCCCTGACATGGCCATTTAAGAGTGGTGCAGGGGAAATGGAGAGTCCCTAATGTGAAGATAAATATTGTTGGGGCCTTTCTGTTTCTTCTCTGCTGACCTGGCCAACAAACATCTAAGACTGCAAGTGCCCTGGGACCCACCCTCGGTAAGATGAACCCGCCCAATGCACGTGGGGCCAAACCTGCCTGGTGATTGGGAGCCCAGAGACTTTTAAAGACACCAACCATGCTGCCTGCTTCTTTCTGTTTCTTCTCTGCTGACCTGACCAACAAACACCTAAGACTGCAAATGCCCTGGGACCCACCCTCGGTAAGATGGACCCGCCCAACGCATGTGGGGCCAAACCAGCCTGGTGATTGGGAGCCAAGAGACTTTTAAAGACGCCAACCATGCGGCCTGCTCCTTTATGTTTCTTCTCTGCTGACCTGGCCAACAAACATCTAGGACTGCAAACGCTCCAAGACCTACAACCAAAAAGCTCACCTTATAACCCTTGAATTCCACTTCAGCACTTTGTAAGAAATACCAGCAGCCATGCACTCGGCCTTTCCCAGCCTCTTTGCCACTGAGCTGCTACACCGAGGAACCCCTGAGCCACTAAGACCAAGGCGTCTCTGGGGACCAGTTTCCGCCTCTTTTCCACCGAGCTGCTAAGACCAAGGCGCCGCTAAAACCAAGGCATATCCGGAGACCAGCCTCCTTGGGCACCCAGAGACCTTAAAAAAACAACAGCAGCCATGTGCTCAGCCTTTCCTCTACCTATGGGTGACTATCCTTCCACTGTAACCTTACCATACCCTCTTTCTTTGTATCTTTGTTCTCATAATTAAAAATAAAAAAAATATTGTTGGGGCTATCAAAACCATTAGAGGTTGCTGGTTCTATTGGTGTTAACAGTTCAGTTGTGGGTTAAAAAGTAGTTTTGCAAATGAGAGTCTGGGGATATTATTAATTCTATTACAGATACTGTTTATTGGCAATTCTGTTGTAAATTAAAGAGGTTAGGGTAAGGATGCTTTAGGGCAGGGCTTCTTCTGTTTTCGATACAACCCAGATCAGTCTCAAGCACCTAACGACTCAGATCTCTCCAGCCCTGAAAATCTCTTAGCTAAATTCTACTAGACAGTAATTAGAACATTAAGAGGGCTCAGTAAATGTGGAAGAAGAAATCTGTGTAAGTGATACTACTTAAATATTGAATTATTCTTTGGCTACATAGTTTCAGTTGCATTATGGCAGTAGGAGATGAGCCATAAATTATTTTCCCAAATACATTTATTAGTAAGGGTAAAATTTATACTTTATTTATAGAAAATGAATCACATAGTTCACATAATTGACTGCAATACATTTATTTCCAGATAAGTGAAAACAGTTATTAAAGAAAAATAAAAAAGGAAGACAAAATAAGAAAATTAAACAAAAACAAATTGATCAAAAATGAAAGAGATAAAATTACAACTGAAATCCCCCAGATATTCAAAACATCATTAGAGCTTGCAACTCTACTGTGAAGCTAGAAAACTGTAGAACTACTGTACTGTGAAGCTAGAAAATCTATAATAAGTGGATAGATTTCTAGAAACAAATAATATCACCAAACTGATTGAGAAGGAAGCAGACAGCCTAAACAGTCCAATTACAAGCAAGAAAATTGAAACAGTAATGAATAATCTTCCAAAAAATCCAAAATCCAGGACCAGATTGGCTTCCAGGTAAGATTTATCAAACACTCAAAGAAGAATTACTACTATTGTTCCTTAAACTCCTTCAAAATATTATAATCAGGAGCCCTCCCCAATACCTTCTATGAAGTTAATAATCCACTTATTCCCAAAGCTGACGGAGGTACAAGAAAGAAAACTACAATATCACTTATGAATACTAATGCAAAAATCTTCAACAAAAATCTTGCAAACTGAATTCAACAACAAAAATTATACAACATGATTAAGTGGGTTTCATCCCAGGGATGCTAAATTGGTTCAATATATTCAAATCAATCAACATCATAAACATAAAAAACCAACATAACTAAAAGGAAAGATAAAATCATATGATGATTTCCAACAATGCAGAGAAAGCATTTGACAAGATTCAACATCCATTCAAGTTTAATACTCTTGGCAAAGTAGGTGTGGAAGGACCCTTCTTCAAGATACTAACATTATTTTAGTATCATTCTTATTGATGAAAAACTGAAAGCATTCCCATTGAAGTCAGGCACAAGGCAAGGGATATCATTGTCTCCACTCTTAAACAACATAGTTTAGAAGTCCTAGCAATATCAGTCAGGCAAGAGAAGAAAATCAAAGGGATCAAAATTAGAAAAGAGGAATTCAAACTATCTCTATTTGCAGATGACATGATGATATACATTGGAGATCCTAAATAGAACATAAAAAACTCTTAGAAACAATAAATGAATACAGCAAAGTGGCCAGCTACAAAGACAAGACATAAAAGACAGTTTCATTCCTTTATACAAATAATGACCGAAAGGAGAAAGTGATCAAAGAGTTTACACATTTAAAATAGTGTGAAAAAAACAAGTCAAATGGATTGTTGGACTTGTTCTTGTTCCTTAGGCACCAATCTCGCTGTGAACTGTTCGATAAGGAATTTTGGTGATAGAGTCCCTCAGTTTAATTCTTATGTTTGAACCAGGTCACGGGGATTGTTGGACTTGTTCTTGTGGCCCCCTTATTTGCTGATAACACCAGGTAACATTATTCCTTGTTTGCATGGGCACTTTAAAATGGAAAATACTATACATGCAAATACATTCTTATCTAATAGAGATAGAAACACACAAATCTTGTGGTGCAATGGAACCTTACAAACCCTGAACATTGACATGATGACCTGGCACAGGCATCAAAGGTTTGGCTATTTTCTAGTCACCCCTGAACCTGGGAAGCCATCTATGAAACGTCCAACGTTGTGATGACATCACCTGAAAGTAATCCTCTATCAGGGACAACCCTACTGCTGCTCTGACATCGATTCACTCAAAGGAGTCTTCCCTTAACACTGAGAAGATTTAAACAACAACAACAACAACAAGACCTGCATACTGGACAGGGCTTTCTGCATTGCCTGTTAATTGCAAGTTGAAATTTGACGCTGCTCTGCACTATCCTGACTTCAATGTAGGATATACAGATTTCAGGATCTTCAATACAGAAACGTGAGATCAACAACAGAGACTGTGAAAATATAGCTGTATGGGTGCTACAGACTTTGACCGGAATTGGACAAACTAGTTTGCCTGGAGCCTAGAAATGGTCTTATGTCAGGAAACTTCAGGGGTAGGGTCAGAACTTTACAAGAAAAAAAGATCCAATCCCATCAAAAAAATGGGGAGAAGAAATGGAGAGACACTTTGATAAAAAAAAAAAAGAAATACAAATGGCCAAAAGGCACATGAAAACATGCTTCTTATCACTAATTATCAGGGAGATGCAAATCAAAACAACGATGAGATACCATATCACACCACAGAGATTGGCACACATCACAAAGAATGAGAACAATAAGTGCTGCCGGGGATGTGGAGAGAAAAGAACTCTTATCCACTGCTGGTTGGAATGCCTTCTAGTTCAACCTTACTGGAATTTGATGGAGATTCCTTAAAAAACTGGAAATTGAGCTCCCATATTATCCAGCTATACCGCTTCTAGGGATATACCATAGGAGCACAAGAATACAATACAAAAATCTCTTCCTCACACTTATATTTATTGCAGCACTATTCACAATATCCAAGTTCTGTAAACAACCAAGATGCCCTTCAACAGATGAATGACTAAAGAAACTGTGGTACATATACACAATGGAATATTATGCAGTCATTAGGAGAGATGAAGTCATGAAATATTCCTATACGTGGAGTATATGGTATCTATCATGCTGAGTGAAATAAGTCAGAGGGAGAGAGAGACGCAGAATAGTCTCAATCATCTATAAGTTTTAAGAAAAATAAGTCATTTTCGCAACAATTCTCAGAGACAAAGAGAGGAGGGCTGGAACTTCAGCTCACTTCATGAAGCTCACCACAAAGACTGGTGGGTACAGTTATAGAAATAACTACACTGAGAACTACCATAATCATGCCAATGAATGAGGAATCTGGAAAGCCTCTATAGAGTACAGGTGATGTATGGTGGGGTGTGATGGAGGGAGATTTGGGACATTGGTGGTGGGAATGTTGCATTGATGAAGCAGGGTATATTTATATGACTGAAACCTAATCACAATTATATTTGTAATCAAGATGTTTGAATAAAGATATATATAAGAGAAAGAAATAACTACACTTATAGCCACCATGACAACATTAGAGAGAGAAATACAATGCCTGTTTAATACAGGTTGGAGGAGGTAGAAAATAAGGGAACAATGGTGAAGTGTTGCACTGGTAATGGGAAAGTTGCACACTCAGGAACTGGAGTGTGCATTTTATGGCTGAAACTCAATTATAAACATGCTTAAATAAAAACATTATTTAAAGAAAATGAGTTTTTTTCTGTTTTATTCAGCAGTGTTCAGGGGCCAAAGGGCCACTTCATGGGACAACTCATAATGATATGTGGTATGGCATCAAGGTTCAATGCTAGTGCTAGGCGATACAGAAGCTGCTCAAGCTCATTAATGATCAAGTACCCTGTAGTGTCAAGAATCAAACTTAAGATCTCAAGCATAAAAATTACTTGCTAATATCCTCTGATATACCTACCTAGTCTCATGCAGGTTATTTCTAAAATAAGTAAACAAAGGTCTAATTACAATATATTTAAATTATTTTAGTCAACTGACAAAAGGAGCAAATATTAGAAACAGAATAAAGTGTTCATTACCTTAAAATAACAATAATAGTGATAATAACTCTTAAATAAAAACTATGGAAAAAAGTGCTAACCCAGAAGTCTATGTCCTAAAATATTCCTCAATAAAAGACAATAAAGATGGTAAAATGAATAAAATCTTAAAGATAAAGACTGACCAATAATTACCAACATACTTGGCTACAAAAAACTATGTTAGAGAAAACCACAGACTTTCAGCAACAAGTGGAAACCATGGGAATAGTAATAATTAAAGTTATTCTGCAACTTTATTTTTAAGGCTGGAACACAGTTCCAGGAAAGGAACTTGACCTTTCTAAAAAGTAGATGTGTGGAAAATTCCCTCAAGGACGGTGTCTTAGCAGATGTTATGCCCTTAAAGGAAATGTTAAACCATCCCCTACCCCTTCTCCCCTCCTTATGGTACATAAGGATTGACAAGGAAAGCCACGAGGTCCTTTTGCCTAAGCCTGGTTACAGCAAGGTCCTGGATCCTGGCTGATCAAAATAAACTGGAACTGTGCCTATGTGCTTTACAGAGGTGTCGGTCTCTTCATTAACCTTGGCCGAGACTCCGAGAGTCCTCCAAACCTTTGCATTTGGCAAGCCAGCCAGGAGGCTCTTTTGATCTGTTTCCATGGATTGGTGAACTGACTGCACCAGGGAAGTTCCAGTTTCCTCCTTCTCTTGGTCTCTCTTGCTGTTGATCTCTCCCCTGGTTCTGAGGTTCTGAATCTTTCATAGTGTTCCTATGTTTGGTTGGAATGTGATTAGTAACTAAGGGTTTGAGGCCCCTACTTGACGAGGTTCCGAGTAGTAGCAAGCCGACTAGCTTTGGTGCTATAGGTCACAGCAATGGAGATGCCCTAGGTGCATAATAGGTGGTGGGAAGGCGTTCTTACTGCCTGAGTGTGGCAGTGTAAAGGTTCGGGTCCGATTTTTGTTTCTTGCTTCTTCTTGTTGTCCTTCATTTTTGTTGAGTCCTTAAGGGTCAACAACAGGCAACCCCTCTATCCCTTACTCTGGACCATTGGTCCGAGGCCAGGAACTGAGCACATTGGTTTGAAAAAGCCCAGGAACTTTCCTTCCCAGTTAAGAAAGGGAAGTGGCAGACCACCAGTGCAGCAGAGTGGCCCACTTTTAATGTTGGATAGCCAGCTAAGGGGGTCATTTCATCGTGACTTTATTCTAAAGGCTAAAAGTGTTAAGGAATGCATTTGTTGGGAATGTTCCAGTTTGCGACATTGTCAGTCTGTCTGTTTTTTTGTCTGTGGTTCTGTGTTCCGTGTTTTCTTTGTCTGATTTAAACATGGACGGAAACTCTAAAAAAATGCTACCCCTCCTTAGGCCAAAAATTGTGTGTTAAACCGGCTTTGTTATTCTAGGGACATGGCAGAGTGTTGGAGATTGTAAACCCCAGATTTCTCAATGGCCATTGGGGATAAATTTTTCTTGGAGAATTTCTGGACTATTCAATTACCCAGATTTCCTGCCATGTGTTAGTTAAGGTCAGAAAAAGGTCAACATGTGACTAGAGAAAAAAAATGTGCTTTTTTAACTCCCCATCCTGGAGAAACTGGAGTTTATCTGAAAAAAAAAAAAAAGGAATTCACCAAGCCCCCAAGGGCTTAGTTATTGTTAGTTATTGTCTTCCCAGATTCATCTGGCTGGGGAAGTGTGGGTGTAGACAGAGTAATTCCAATGGGTCCTTTACATATCAAAGGAAGGACTGGAGCTAAGGGAGAAAGTCTTAGTTAAAGGCTGGCAGTCAAAAAAATTGAGCATTTAAATTTCTCAGACTTAGAAGTTTTTTAAAATGAGCAATAGGATGGAAAATGTTGCAACTTATTGTGATTGACTTTTTAAAATAATATTGTTAATTTGTAAATGCATGTTGTTGTTAAAGTAACTCAATGTGTTCTTGTTAAAGTAACTCAATTCTATGTCAAGTTTATCTAACCAAACTTAATGGTGGGTCATAAATAGCTTTAATGTGAACATTTTGATGGTACTAAGTTGTAAATATCTGAAGGAAAGAAATCAACATAACTGTATTAAATATCTTTAATAAGTGCCATAAGAAAAATTTGGTCTGCTAGATGCAAGAATATTTAGCAAAGTGGTTCTAAATTGGCAGTAAACAATTTAAAGCTTCTGTTCCTAGGGGCCAAGTGCTGGGTGCTAGGCTGTTAACTTGGAGCTAATCCTTAAAAAAAAGGCTGGCTCTAAGTTGGGTGCACGGAGTGGTCTTTGACAGCAAGACTGTCCCAGAGGATGAGTGAAAAAGTTAGAAAGAGAAGGGGCCGAAAACAATAGCATGAAGGTAGGGCGTTTACCTTGCATGCAGAAAGGAAAGTGGCCAAATGCAAAAAGTTTAAGGGTGTGCAAAAGGAATTAAAAATGTGTACTAGGAAAAATCTGCTTAATCAAACTAAATGATTATTATTGATATGTCTTTAGGTTAACATAAAAAAGTATAAATGTTTTTAAGCATGTTATGGTGTTTTCATGCTATTGAATGAAGAATGGGGTAATAAGAAATCTTATGAACATCTAAAAGATAAAAGCTAGTTTTAAGGGAAATAGTCAAGAATTTAAAAGAATCATTAAGGTTCAGTTTAAAAGTTTTTGAAAATTGGTTATTATTAATTATAAATTATTTAAAAGTCTAAATCTGCCAGAAGTAGTGGGCATTTTCCCGATATTCAGAATTAGTTTGTGTAACGTAAATTGCTGGTGCCGTCTGCCTATAAACTGAGGCCAGAAGACTAAGTGAACTTCTATTTTCTATATGTAAAATTAAGCATAATTAAAGTGTTATTTTATAATTTTTCATTTTTGCTACCAAGAACATTAATATTTGTATCACAAGAGGCTTTTTAAATATGGTCATGGTTTAAAGAATTAAAAATATAAAATATTTGTTGTAAAGAGATTCTAGAATTTTCTGTGCAAATTTAAGTAATATTTGCCTTTTCTCTTTTCCTAGAATCTTTCAGTACCATTTTATGTCATGGCATCATGTTGCTTTGCACAAGATACAAGCAGATGGCTTTCCTCTCTGCATGAGAAGTGATCCCCATGCAGACAGGAAATTTTAAAATTAGTGAGGGGACCCCAAAGCCCTCTTTCAAGGGAATAATTGGAGTTGAGGTGGTGTGAAGCAGGCACCCTTAAGCATTTGGCTGTGATGACCAGGAAGACACCAAGATGAATGGCCTGAGTAAGAAAATTGATTTCTCTAGGAGTTTCTGAAACTGTCCACAGCCTATGGGCCCTGCTCTCATCTTTTACCCTCAGTCTCAAGAAAAAAAAGAGATTTAAGGTCAGTCTCTTCCAAACCTAAAGAGGAGTGGAACATACAGGCCACCTCTGGAAATTTCTACAGAGAATGAGATGCCCATGGCCATCTGCAAAATCATCATGCTAAACTGACCAACTCATCAGCCAACATAATAAACCTTCTGTGTCTACAACCTATCCTCAAAAAAGCTCTGTGCTGTATATTGTGCAAAGAAAAAAAGCCAAAAGTTATTCAAATATCTGGCAAGGTACAAGGTACAGGTGAAGAGAAAAACTACTTTTGTAACTAATTAAAATTCTAGTGGTCCTAACTTTAAACCCACTTCTTTGAAGTAAATCATGTAAAAATGTTCTTACTAGTTGTACTAGACCAGATCATAAATTGTAAATGCAAGCATTAGTCTGGCTGAAGTAACTAAGAGCTGTGTTTATTGATAATGCTATAATGCTTTGAATCTGTTGTCTAATTTGTGCTATCATTATTAGACAATAAGGACTGCTGTGCCATTTAAGTTGTTCCATTTACTGCTCCAGGGCCTGATTCAGTTAAGTAATATTGCCCTATCTAATTAATCTAATCCTTTTCAGGTATTAAGACTGCAGAAGCAAACCAGTTAACTGCTCATTTAGGGAAATATGAGATTTCACCTATCTAAAAATTGAAACTACAGTCCCTTGCAGCCTGAAGTAGCTACAGAAAATTGATCTTCAACCGCGTTCCCTTTAATGATTCCTAGGGTGATAAAATCTCTAGGGAAAATATGAAGCAGATGGTCATCAGAAAAAGCTGCCAGGGAAATAAGGGGAAAAGAAAGGCCACAGAAATTAATAAGACAAGTTGACAATGAAAGATAACATTATGCCTTTCTATCCCAGAGGTTGGAGCAGGTAGCAAAAATAAACCAAATCCTAACATTTAACAAAGATGAACATGTTTCCCATACATTCATTGTGAGGTCATCATTTTTTTATATTTCACTATCCGAGTACCCACTCTCCTAGATGAGGACTCAAAAGCTCCCCTTTTCCCTTCTCTTAAATTGATATTTATAGCCTCTAGGACTCCTCCCAATCTTGTTTGATTTTTGCACCATTTTATTTATTTTTCTTTTCTTCAAACAGAACCACAGAATTTGAACCATCTTATATCACCTCACAAATGGAGGGGGAAATAATGGAGGGTACAAGACCAGACAGTCATATGAACATTAAGTAGAAGTAAAAAGAATGATCAGATTTAAACACCAAATCCAAAGTCAAGGACAACAAAATCGACACCCAATCTACAACATACTAGACACAGAGGGGACCACTTATACTAGCACCCAGGGTGGTAAGGGAAGGGAATATGGGATGCATGCTTGGAACAGGGGTGGAGGGAGGAAAAAATTGGTGGTGGAAATGCCCCTGATTCAATTTCACTATGTACCTAAAAAATTACAGTGAAAGATTTGTAATCCACTTTGGTCAAAATAAAAAATAAAAAAAGAAGTTCTCCAATTCAAACCAGACCCAAAGCCAGTCTTCAAGATTTGGTGAACCAAAGTTAGTCTGCAACAACAGGCTATATGAGCCTGCAAATGAGCCTATAAAGGGCTCATTTTTTAAAGTTCTATCCTCTCACCAAGCTCAGTAAATAATATTGTAACATAGATAGAACTTTAAATTCTCGTATTTAAATAAATATTACTGTTGGGGTTGGGGATCAGTACCCTCTCCAGAGCGGCATATCGAGCATTTCAAGGAGATAAGGAAGACATGCAAGTCGCAAAGATGATTTATTTCTGACTCCAGGGTGGAGCCAGGATCAGTGCCAAGAGATGAATCTCAGAGCAAAGACCCCAAACCATTACTTAAGCAGTGTTTTTATAGAGCACTTTTCCAAAGGGACAGCATATCTCACGGACATAGTTGTGCATTCCATTTGTTACATATTACTTAGGAAAACAGTAAAACTTGGTTAAAAGAAAGAGATATTTAGCAAACAAAGAAACAATCGCTAAAACTTAACAGACCACCACTAAAAGTTACATTTTTATGTTACAGGAAAATATTAAACTTAAGGTTATATTTCTTTGCCTCAAAAGATGGAGGTAGGGGTGGCCACCTTACTCCACTATAGGTTCACCGCCAGATACATGTTACAACCTGAGCCCTACCCATTCCTGGGTGGGGCTTTGGGAACTGGATATTACATTTACTTTACCTGCAAGACCCTGCCCATTTCCCGGGAGGGGTCTTGGAAGGGTATATAGGTCTGTGGTCATTGGCTTTCTGCCCCTTTTACCTTTTTCCCTTTTTCCCATTTTGCCTTTTGTCCTCTCTTTTGGATCCTGGCCACATGTAGGTCAGAGGTGACATGGATGAAAGAAGATGCAGGGCTAGCTTAAATGGTAGCAGCCACATCTGATGGCTAGGGCTGAATAAAGATGTTATCTCTCATGAAGTCTGCCTGTGAGTGAGATTTTACCTGCTGCTCTCATGAACCTCCAGACCCACCGATTAGTGGTGGCTGGAGCCACATGGCCTGGGCTGGCAGACAAAGGCATTCATCTCCATCCAGCCTCATCTTTACTTATTGAAGACAACACTCTACCTTACTGAAAGTTTTGCAAGTAGAGATAGCAGAAAGCATTAGAAATTGGGCATCCAATGTCTCCTTGAGTAGAAATCTTTTTTGGCCATTGCTAGCCTGCGGCTTTGAAGGTCAAGAAACTGGAAGCCTTGAAAACTTAAGCTCAAACTTAAACTATGCACATTTATAGAAAGCAAAAACTTCTTGTCCCTTTCATTATAATGTGTTATTTCATTGTAGCTATATATAAGTAACAGGATAAAAGGGAAAACTGATAGTCACCAAATCAGACATATTGATTAAATTAGAAACTCATTTGTTAATTTCTAATATTCATTTCAATTCCATTAGTGGCTGTAATCTAAATGAGCCTAGTCCCAAGACATTTTGTGCCACACTCTGAGAACAGAGTAAATATAATGTGCAACAGCAATTATATTCAAGGAACAATAATCATTTTTTGTGTCCACTAAGAACATGGTTTTAGAAGCAGTTTCTCAGTTTCACAGTTTCCTAAATGTGAAAACAATAAAAAAAGAATATGGCTTACCTCAATCAGTTCTAAACATCTTGCAGTGAAAATCAAAGATGAAGGAAAGTTGAAGTTTATTACAGAATTCTAGCTGCTATATTTCTTAGACTTTAATTATTTATTGAAGGCTTATGTTGTAACTGATGCCATAGAAATAAATACTAAAGAGGTAAAGTTCATTCTCCAAAATGTACTTCTTTTCTACTACAAAAAGAAGTATATTAATGAATACAAGGTTATAGTGTGAAGCAAAAGATAAAAAAAGCAATTCTTTCCGTGATGTCCCCCCCAAAGAGGTTCACAGGAAAGATGGCACAAGCTCTAAATTTTAAAAGATGAGAGGCCTTTTGCCAATGACCATAAAGGAGAAAAGCTTGTCAACAGAATGAAAAAAGCTCTAATTACAGCTTTTGGAAAAATCTCCAAATCACTTTCAGGAAAGGTTGGACCAGATGGCATTCCCACCAACAGTGAATAAGAGTTCCTTTCTCTCCACATTCCCAGTGTTGCTTGTACTCAATCTTTCTTTTTTTTCTTTCTTTTCTTTTTCTTTTTTTTTTTATTCCAAGATTCACAATACAGACCAGGTAAGGGTCTGGGTTGAGGTGTATATGGGGTGCATTTACTGTCAATCTTTCTGATGTGGATATTAACCCCTTATCTGATGGGTATTGGGTAAATAGTTTCTCCCACTCAATGGATGGCTCTTGTATTCTGGGCACTATTTCCTTGAGGCACAGAAGCTTCTCAGCTTAATATAGTCCCATCTATTTATTTCTGCTTTTACTTGTTTGGAGAGTACTGTTTCCTCTTTAAAGATACCTTTAGTCTCAATGTCATGGAGTGCTTGACTTACATGCTGTTCTATATCCTTTATGGTTTCAGTTCTGATATCTAGGTTTTAAATCCATTTGGATTTTACCTTTGCACATGATGTTAACTGGAGGTCTAAGTTTGCTTTTTTATAAGTGGCTAGCCAGTTGTGCCAACACCACTTATTGAAGAGGCCTTCCCTGAGGACATATCATAGGAACACACACAAAAACAATACAATTATTCCTTTCTCACACCTATATTCACTGCAACATTGTTTACAATAGCCAGACACTGGAAACAACCTAGAAGCCCCTCAATAGATGAATGGTTAAAGAAACTATGGTACATATACACAATGGAATATTATGCAGTCATCAGGAGAGATGAAGTCATGAAATTTTCCTATACATGGATGTATATGGAATCTATTATGATGAATGAAATAAGAAAGAGGGAGAGAGATAAATACAGAATGTTCTCACTAATCTATGGGTTTTGAGAAAAATGAAAAATGAAAAACATTTGTGTAATGATTCTCAGAGACAAAATAGAGGAGGACTGGAGGGTCCAGTTTGTGATATGAAGCTCACCACAGGGATTGGTTAGTGCAGTCACAGGAATAATTACACTGAGAACTATCATAACAAAATGTGACTCAATGTGAGGGATGTAGAAAGCCTGTCTAGAGTACAGGCCTGTGTGGGTGGGGAGGAAGGACACTTGGGATATTGGTCATAGGATTGTTGCATTGGTGAAGGATTTTATATATATAATATATTATATATAAATAAATATATACATGTACATACATATTTAAAAATATTAAATTATATCTAAATTATATATTAAATATATAAATATATACATGTATATATATTTAAAAAAGAAAAGAAAAGATAAGGACTCCCAATTCTTACCACAGGCTATGGTCTTAACACTGACTGTATAGAAAGAGGAGGTACAGTAAATGCACCCCATATACACCTCAACCCAGGCCCTTTGCCTGGTCTATATTGTGAATAAAGAATAAAAGGAAAGGGAATGGGTGATAAAAGCAGTATTAATAAATTGTGGTTGCTGTGGGTATGAAGAATAGTAAAAAGCATTGCCAAGGAAATTCACAGAGACCAGATTGTTGTAGGTATCTCCACCCATGTGTTATATAGTTGCTCTTATTTTGATGGCAAAAACTTGCTATTCCCTGGCCCAGCCCTTTTTCAAATGGAGATATAAATGGTATAAGAGCTCTATGAGAATGTTGGTCATAAACCACAGATAATTATTAAATGTAAATAAATGTAATACAATTTAAAAAAATTAGTCCTTTTTGCTTTAGTTAAATTCAAATTACAGTAATTATGAGACATGCATAGCTAGTGATACTGAGCTTGACAGTGTAAGCAGTGATTTCTTTTTTTTTTTTTTTTTGGTTTTTGGGCCACACCCGGTGATTCTCAGGGGTTACTCCTGGCTATTCGCTCAGAAGTCGCTCCTGGCAGGCACGGGGGACCATATGGGGAACCGGGGAATCAAACTGCGGTCAGTCCTAGGTTAGCGCAGGCACCTTACCTACAGCGCCACCGCCTGGCCCCCGTAAGCAGTGATTTAATGAAACCTAGTTTAGTCTTTCATTTAAGTAAAGGCTAAAACAGAAAGTGTAGTATTAGAGGCAGTGGAAGTTTTATGATTGAAGCTATCCCAAATCTATGCTAAAAGAACATTTACCATATTCAGAAAACCCTCCAAAATTACCCTAAGCATGAGTATTTAGCAAGTTTTTAGGTCAACAGACCAAATCTCTGGAAATATATGTTCTTTCATCTAGCATTGACTGAAACTCAGAATCATGAACACAGGAAGGCTGTAAAAGTAAAATTGCTAGCAATCCAGGAAGAAAAGGAAACATGTGGATATTTAGCCCTAATTTCGGTCATCCCTCAATAACTCAAGATCTTTATTATCAAATTATTCTGTCTTGTTCACTGAGAACCATGTTTACCTTGTGTTTCTATGAAGCACCCTAGACAAGGTTTTACAGAGTGGCTCTCTATCTCTTGCTTCACAATCTAGTATAGTTTCTATAATTTTAGTTCTCCTATTGTTGTGTTGCAGAATTGATCAATACAAAATTACTGGTGCTGCAGAAAGGACTGAATGATAGACATAGAGACTTGTTACACAAATACTTCAAAGTTTTATAGTCCTTCCAAGCCTACTGTGTGCTATATACTTCTTCTTTAAAATAAAATGCTTCAGATTTATTTCTTCTACTTTTTTTTTTCATTTACAGGGTCCTTTTCTTTAAGAATTTATGACAGCTTTGAGATTTCTGTAAATATAACTTATTTAAGTTAGGTGCCCATTTGTTTTTCCCTGGACTTCAGGCCTTCCCTGGGTGCCAGTCTAGGTAGACTCCATAGGGGTCAACAGTCTTTCCCCCTGTCTCTACCTACACCAATTGGAATGGGCTTGGGGTGGAGAATAGGCCCTTCTAGCACTTGTTTATGTTGGGACAGTCACTGGACATTTTTTCTTCTTTGTATTGTGACCTAACACTGCCCCAAAAAGCTCATTTCTAAGATTTTATTGTCTTAGTGCCAACCCTTATTTCCCCCCAACTTCCCATGTAAGTTCAGCCCATGACGGCAAGCTCACCACACAGAGTGATAAGTGCAGTTAGAGAAAGAACTATACTGAAAATTATCATAGTAATATGAATGAATGAGGGAAAAAGAAAGCCTGTCACGTGTACAGGTGTCGGTGGGTTGGGGAGTAGGTAGTTCTGGGTAATTCGTGGTGGGAATACTACACTGGTGAAGGGGGGTGTTCTTTACATGACTGTAATCATACACAATTATATTTGTAACCATGGTGTTTAAATAAAGATAATAAAATATTAAAAAAATAATAATGGGAATAACCTAGAACAAAAAAAAAAGAAAATAGTTTTACAGCATTTTCTTTTTAGTGTCCTTTATTTTAAAAAATTATATTTGTTTTTTATTTATTTTTCTTTTTTGGACACATCCAACAGTTCACAGATCCTACTCTCCTACTCTGATCAGGAATCTCTCATGGTAGTACTTAAGGGGCCATATATGGGAACAAGGGGAAACAGCATGCAATAGTAGCACCTTAGCATTTTTACTGTGTCTCTGGCCTTATTCTTGTAGATTCTTATGACCATTTTGTCATATTTTAGGTAAAATAAAGTTCACTAGTTTTGAACTCCAAATAAGGATTTGATTTAGTAGAATTTTTAAAGTAAGTTATGGAAAGAAAAATACTTTACACACTTATTGCTTTAATTCTTGAATGAAATAATGGCTTAGGTCCAAGAAAAAGCAGTGAAAATGAGAATTAGTAAGACAATTTGAGTATATTTGAAGAGAGAGTCAGATTTTTCTGATGAAGGTTGGAGTGATAACACAGCAAGTAGGTCATTTGCCTTGCAAGTGACTGGTCTGAGTTTGATCCCTGGCATCCCATACAGTCCCCTGAGCACTGCCAAGAGTGATTTCTGAGCACAGAGCCAGAAGTAACCCTGAGAGCCACTAGGTATGGCCCCAAAACCAAATAAATATATAAATAAAATTTTTCTGATGATTGTATGTGAAGCATAAGAGATAGAACATTTGGGTTCAAGTATAAGTGTGAGATTATTTTAAGAGATGGTTAAGATAAAGAATATAGTTTTTCAAGTGGAAGCAGAGATCAACAGATTGGAATACATTAAAATGAGAAGCTTCTGCACCTCAAAAGAAATAGTTAGTGTCCAGTATACAAGAGTTACCCACCGAGTGGGAGAAACTATTCATCCAATACCCATCAGACAAGGGACTAATATCCAAAATATACAGGGCACTGACAGAACGTTACAAGAAAAAAACATCTAACCCCATCAAAAAATGGGGAGAAGAAATGAACAGACACTTTGATAAAAAAAGAAATACAAATGACCAAAAGGCACATGAAAAAATGTTCCTCATCATTAATCATGAGGGAGATGCAAATCAAAACAATGATGAGATACCACATCACACCACAGAGATTAGCGCACATCACAAAGAATGAGAATAATCATTGCTGGGGAGGATGTGGAAAGAAAGGAACTCTTATCCACTGCTGGTGGGAATGCTGTTTAGTTCAACCTCTTTGGAAAGCGATACGGAGATTCCTCCAAAATCTGGATATTGAGCTCCCATTCGACCCAGCTATTCCACTCCTAGGGATATACCGTAAGAACACAAAAATTCAATACAAAAAACCCTTCCTCACACCTATGTTTATTGCAGTACTATTAATAGCCAGGCTCTGGAAACAACCAAGATGCCCTTCAACAGACAAATGGCTAAAGAAACTGTGGTACATATACACAATGAAATATTATGCAGCTGTCTGGAGAGATGAAGTCATGAAGTTTTCCTATACATGGATGTATGTGGAATCTACCATGATGAGTGAAATAAGTCAGAGGGAGAGAGAGAGATGCAGATAGAGAGAGAGTCTCACTCATCTATGGGTTTTAAAGAAAATAAAAGTCATTTTTGCAACAATCATCAGAGACAATGAGAGGAGGGCTGGAATTTCCAGCTTACTTCATGAAGCTCACCACAAAGAGTGGTGAGTGCAGTTATAGAAATAACTACACAGAAAACTACCATAATCAAGTGAATGAATGAGAGAACTGGAAAGCCTGTCTGGAGTACAGGTGTGGGTGGGGTGGGAGGGAGGAAGACTTGGGACATTGGTGGTGGGAATGTTGCACTGGTGAAGGGGGTGTTCTTTACATGACCGAAAGCTAATCACAATCATATATGTAATCAAAATGTTTAAATAAAATTTTAAAAAATAAAATTCTGCATTAAT
Source organism: Crocidura indochinensis (assembly GCA_004027635.1). Classification (NCBI taxonomy): domain Eukaryota; kingdom Metazoa; phylum Chordata; class Mammalia; order Eulipotyphla; family Soricidae; genus Crocidura; species Crocidura indochinensis. The sequence goes on along the minus strand of PVKC010000158.1, from coordinate 65,014 downwards.
TTTGATTAAGAAAAAAATAATATAGTTTTAAGCATGTTGGATTTAAAATTTTTTATTCTCTTTTTTAATTTTCAGACAGCTTGTTAAGCTCTTTTTGCTAGTTGATAATTTTGTTTCTTCTTTCATTTCTGAACATTAAGTAGCTTCAAATAACACATTAATATCCAAATTCATGTATTCCTATATGGATAACAGTATTTAAAAAATAATGAAGTTATTGTTGAGGCCACATGGTCCACTAATTCCAAGAACTGTGGCTGATACTGTGGCTTTTGTGGGATATTTTTCCAGCGGCCAGGCTTTCCGGTATGGGGTTGGAGGAGGCTTGCCCCCACACACAAAAATAGTACTTGTGATGTCAGCCTAAATATCAACATACCTGTGGTTTGGGTAAGTTTGGTGCCTCTGCTGAGAGCTATATTTGAGTGATGAATCAGGGGCATTGACAAAGCAGTTATGTTGGTGATTGGTGTAACTTGTATGGCTTCAGCAGGGCTGGGACTTGACCAGAACCTCTGAAAATGCCAGCTTTCAGCTGCATGACCGGTGTACTCGTTATTGTGTAGTAATTTTTCATGGTTTACATGTCTTTTGAGAATAGTTTTGAATCTTTGGAGCTGGTCAAATGCACATGACGACTCTAGCATTTTAGCAAATTTGAGTATAAGTGATTATCTGGTACAATAAAGCTATTATAACTTGTTCCTTACATTGAAACATTTTTTTTCAATTTGGAGACAATATTTATTAAATATTTAAATTCAGATATGAAAATTTTAAGACTCAGTTGCACAGATGAATTATCATTTCAATTCCTTGAATAGATGGCTAATATGAATTTGTTTCATGTGTTTATAAATTGTATCTTCAAGAAAATATGATACGCCTATTTCTTAAGATGTCAAATGTACTAGTTGTGAAAAATATCATCTTATAATAACTGAGAAATTAATCTTTCATTTCCATATTGATAATTTCACCAGAATAATTAGGGTATATGGATTTTATTGTTCTTTCAGTACAATAAATGATTATTTTGATTTTAATTGATTCTCATTTTCATTACGCTCATTTATACTCTTACTTATGTTCTTCTTTCTTCCATTTCTTACTTTGTATTTTAATATCTGACTTCATATCATGGAAATTTACTTGACTGATTTAGATAGAAATATATAAAACTATAACAAAAACAGGGAGCAAGTGTTACAAAAGACTGAACAAAACAACAACAATGGATAGGAACCTCTAGAGACTCTATCCTAGACCCTGACCTATAACCCACGCAAATACCAAGATCACTGGCTACAGTGACCTGATTTTCTCACACACAACTGTGAGGAAACTTTCCTGGCATCACAAAAAAGCCTCTGGGATGGGGTAATGAGTTTATATGGAGCCAGAGGTTGATCCCATGATGGTATGCTTCAAGGATGGATAAATCCTGAATCTTCTTAGGTCATTTCCCCCAATGTTTACTGTGCCTATGCAAAAAAAAAAAAAAAAGTGGGGGGAACGCCAAACCCTACCACTCCAGCACCCATACTTTTTCTTGTTTTGTTTTGATTTGTTAGTTTTTGACTTTATTTTTCTTCTCTTTTTTTCTTCCACTTTTCTCTTTCTTTTTCACTCTTGGGTTATTATTTAGAGATTTATTTTTATTTTTATTTGCCTGGTCCATTTTTTCTTTTTTCTTCCATTTGTTTTCTTTTTGTTCTCTCTCTTCTTTCTTTTTTTTGGTAGTTGTCATCACATTTTTTTCTCTTTTTTTTTCTTATCCTTTTTATCTCCAATGACTGTGGAATAGATGCTCAATCTACAACAAGCTGCAAAGTGGGGACCAGTTGCACTAGCATTCTGGAGGGTAGAGGAGGGAGATATGGGATGCATACTGGGAACATGGGCGGAGGGAGGACAGCACTGGTGGTGGAAATGCCCCCCATCCATTGTCACTATGTACCATAAATGATGCAGTGAAAGATTTCTAATGCACTTTGGTCACAATAAATATTAAAAATTAAAAAAAATTTAAAAAACTATATACCTCTAAATACTATTTATCTGTATGTCACAAATTCTGATATATTGTCAATCAGCTAAAAATACCTCCCACAGAATGCTGTCTAGTCCAACCTTTATGAAAAGCAATTTGTAGATTCCTCCAAAACCTGGAAATTGAGTTTCCATATGATCCAGCTAGTTATACCAATCCTAGGGTATACCCTAGGAAAACAAAAACACAATACAAAAATGTATTCCTCACACCTATATTCATTGCTGTGCTATTTACAATAGCCAGACTCTGGAAGCAACCAAGATGCCCTTCAACGGATGAATGGCTAAAGATACTATGATACATAACACAATGGGATATTATGCAGCCATCAGGAGAGATGAAGTCATAAAAATTTCCTATACATAGATGTACATGGACTCTATTATGCTGAATGAAATAAGTCAGAGGGAAAGAGATTGGCACAGAATAGTCTCACTCATCTATGGGTTTTAAGAAAAATAAAAGACATTTTTGCAAAAGTCCTCAGAGACAAAGAGAGGAGGGCTGGAAGGTCCAGCTCCCTTCATGAAGCTTACCACAAAGAGTGATGAGTGCAGTTAGAGAATTAACTACACAGAACTATCATAACCATGTGAATGAATGAGGGAAGTGGAAAGCCTGTCTAGAGTATAGGTGGGGTGGGTGGGGAGGAGAAAGATTTGGGGCATTGGTCATGGGATTGTGGTGCCAGTAAAGGAGGGTGTTTTTTATACGGCTGAAACTCAACTACAATCATATTTGTAATCAAAAAATTTAAATATATTAATAAAAAATCTCCCACAAATTACTTAAAAGCATGGTAATTTTTAAAAAAGCATGGTACTTGATTTCTATATATTTATGTTTTTTGTATATAGTTTATTAGTATTTATTTCTACTTTTATTTTATTGAAGCAGCATTGCATTATAGTATTATGTAAGTTTCAGGTATGCATCACTGAAAATCAATGAGTATTCCTACTTTGTCTTTTTTAACCCCAATTTACATATATTTTTCTCTTTCTTATCTGTAAAATTCTAATTGACCTTATAGTCTAAAAGTATTTTTGGGCCACACCCAGTGACGCTCAGGGGTTACTCCTGGCTATTCGCCCAGAAGTCACTCCTGGCAGGCATGGGGGACCATATGGGGAACCAGGGGATCGAACTGAGGTCCGTCCTAGGTTAGCGCAGGCAAGGCAGGCACCTTACCTCCAGCGCCATCACCCGGCCCCCAGTCTAAAAGTATTTTAATATTCTTTAGTCTACTTTTCCTATGTACATGTAAGTGAAATTATAATGCTTTGCCTTTATCTGTCTTATGTTACTAAATATGATATCTCTTACATAAAACCATGTTGGATAAAGCAGAATTTATCTTTTTTTAGTACCTGAATATTATTCTATTATATGTTTTAGTCAATTTTACTTTCATCCTTCATCAATGGGAACACACTTAGGCTGCTTTCAATTCATGAATACTGTAAACACTGCTACAATAAACATGGGTATGCAAAATATCTTCAAATTGGTGTTTCATATTTTAAAAGTAAATATATGAAAAAAGATAGCTGAATTTGTTTTCAAATTCAATAATCTTCATGGAACTTTCAATAATTGCTGCATTAATTAATTAAGTGTACGTGTTCTCTACTCTTTGTATTCTCTCTAATACTTATCTTTTAAATAATAGTCATTCTCATAGTTTTGAGTAATAACTCAAATGGTTTATATTTGCATTTCTTAATTATTAAGAGATGAATAACTTCTGTATATCTTCTTAGGAAAAAGTTTATTCATAGCCTCTGGCCTTACTGTTAAAATTATTGTTATTGTTAATTTTTATATTTTTATTTATATAATTTGTATATTAACCTCTTGTCATATATGATGTGCAAATATCTTCAATTTTGAATATATAATGAATATATTATATATGAATATATATAATATATATGAATATAGAATGACATTCAGTTTTAAAATATTTAATTCAAGTTTATTTCATTGGGCTGGTGAAAGCTTTTTCATTTGCTACAGTTTCTTCATTTTGTTTTTGTTTCCTTAGTGATTAGTGCAGAATTATCAACTATATTTCTAAAGTTGATATTAGAGTTATGTTGCTACTCACACACACAAATGCAGTAGCCATGTTTGAACCAGGCCAAGTCCACAGACTTATTCTTTTCTTGAACAAGATGTAAACTGAGCTATGAAAAATTATGGTTACACCAGGGCCCGGGAGATAGCATGGAGGTAAGGCGTTTGCCTTTCATGCAAAAGGTCATCGGTTCGAATCCCGGTGCACCATATGGTCCCCCGTGCCTGCCAGGAGCAATTTCTGAGCATGGAGCCAGGAGTAACCCCTGAGCACTGCCGGGTGTGACCCAAAAACCAAAAAAAAAAATTATGGTTACACCAGCCCACACAGCACAAAGCTGGCCATCTCAGAGGAGAAGATGGGCCAACCCCCAACCTGTTGAAGCTGACACCATAATCCAGAATCACCATTTTCCCAATGACCTGCCTCATCGCTGACCCTTTGCAATTCCCTGTGGGGATGCCGGTCTGATCACACTTCAGGTACACTGGGTGTTGGGCTGATATCATCAGAACTATTTTTGAAGTGAGTATGGTCAAACTCACCTTTCCCCACTTCTGGGAAAGTCTAGCAGGTGTAACCATGCCCACAAATGCATTAACCATGTTCGAACTGGGCCTTCTTCTAGGAGGACCAATAACTGAGTATATGCCCTTAAAATTTGTATATAGCTTTGAGTTCCTGGACATATTTTGTTGATGCTGTCAACCCTACATAAACACCCTAATTTAACAGAATAGATATATAACATTAAGAGCTTACTAAGCCTTTCTATTAATGATTTCATTGGTGATATGATCATTTTCACAAATGAGCTTGCTACTGTACTTTTTCTTTTTTATTTCTCTGCTTTACACTATATTTTGTAATTTTTTCTTTCTTTTTTTAAATAGCATTACTTTCATTTATCTGGAAATAAATGTGTTATGAACAACTATGTCAATTATGTGATGTACTTTCTTTAAATAAATAAAACATTTAAAAGGGAAGTATGTTTGGCTATATACTTCTATTATGTACCTTTATGTGTGCTTATGTATACTTTTGAGAACTTCTTTTTTATATTTCATGGTTTTGTTGATCTCTATTTGGCTTTATTTCTTTTCTCATGACTTATTTGTCTAGTCTTCTCCAACACTATATTGTTTTAATTACTATTCTTTGTAGTGTCGTTTGAATTCAGGGAATGTGATACTTCTATGGTTTGGTTCTCCCAGTCTTCCTTGCTATTAATTAGATTATGCTAAATTTTATCTATTATTGATAGAGCAGTTCCTAATTATAACTCAGGATCTTTTGGGGTGCGGGGTCAAACCCGGCAGCACTCAGGGTTACTCTGGCTCTATGCTCAGAAATCGCTCCTGGCAGGCTTGGGAGACCATATGGGATGCCAGAGTTTGAACTACCGTCCTTCTGCATTTAAGGCAAACACCTTACTTCCATGTTATCTCTCTGGCCCCAGTTCCTAATTTTTAAAAATTTAAACTGTAGACAAATTTCAACCTTTTGACATTTTAAATTAGTCTCTAATAAACAACTTAAATATATTTTAGTTTTCAAACTTGTCCCGTCATTATAGGCATTTTGACTGATGAACTGAGCTTTCTCTTACTAGGGATTATTGCTAACATATGAGGGCTTACTAGTGATATTTTTCTTGTTTTTCAATTATGTCTTTACCATTCAGTAATATGAGCAGTTGTAGCTGTAGGCTGTGCTTCAGTGACAGACTGGATAGCCCTCTAGTCTGTTTTAGCAGCAAAGTGCCGAATAGGCTCAGGGAGTTCTGCATGCCTGTAAACAGATTTGTGACATCTTGTTGAGTAGCAATAAACTTTAGAGCTGGAACAGTCCATTTGTCATAAAATTCCTTCTTGCATCTTCTTTATAGCAATAAACTGAAGTTTCTATTCAGTCTTTCTGGGATTTTTGTTTGTAGTTTGTTTGTTTTGGTTTTTGTGTCACAGCCAGTGACTCTCAGGGGTACTCCTGGCTAAGCACTCAGAAATCGCCCCTGGCTTGGAGACCATATGGGATAGCAGGGATCAAACAGAGATCTGTCCTGGATCAGCCACATGCAATGCAAACACCCTACTGCTGAGCTAACTCTCTGACCTCTTTCCAGGATTTTTGTAGAGGTAGTGATGGGGCTAGACCTAAGCATGGACATTTGTAGGGGAAAAAAATCATGGCATAGATGTGTTGAACTTTTCAGGCTTGAATTTACATGAGACCTTGTGAATGAGTTTCCCTGTTACAGAAAAGGTCAATGTTGACAAAAACAGTAAGGTAATTCTGTTTCACAAGAGATAGGTAGACTGGCATAAGACACCTTTGTGACTACTAAGACTCTTAGATCTCAGGAAGTTTCCTAGATCTGACTGGCTAAGAAAGGCCCATCTATGGGAAATTGTATGTATAGAAACAAAACTCTTATCTACTAGGGATAAGAATCCATAAAGCTTATAATACTAGGGCACCTCCTACCCTGCACCTTTGTCGTGGAAACTCAATTTAGACCTCACATGATCAGACATTGACCATCCAACTTTGAATCCGCATCCCAACCATAAAGCTGACATAGTTCCTTGCAATAGCACCAGGAATCAACCCCTCCGGGGGCCGGGGGAGTTTATAATACATCTCTGGCACCAACTTGCACCAGTGTATGTACATATGACATCCTGATGACTAGAAAACAGCAACGACTTGACCTAAAGACATATTGCCCCATCTCATCACCTAATGGTGAAATGAAATCAGAAGACACTCCATCCATTGATCTGTGAAAAAAACAAAATCACTAAATATAGAAGACTGACTACAGCAACTGTGACTAAACAGAACTTTGGAACCATAAAGAAAGACTCTATTCAAGACTTTGTCCTAGGACGTGGGCAAAAACCAAGACCTCTAATTACAGATGACTGACTTTGCAACCACAACTGAGCAGTACTTTCTTGGGCAACATAAATATTTACAATGAACATGGTTGGAGCCTGTAGTCGATCCCATGACAGCATGTTTATAGGGTGGAGAAACCCTGTATTTCTTTTTTTATATAATTTTTATTTTTAAACCTTATATTTCTCAAGTGAAAGGAATTTCCTTTCTAATTTTCCCAATCATTACTGTACCTATGCAAAAGAAAAAGAAAAAGTCTTGCCACATCAGTCCCAGCTCTTCCTTTTCTTCTTCTTTCTTTCTTCCATTAAATTTATATTTATTACCTCTTGACAGAGGCTCCTCCCCGCTTTTTTTTTCTAGTTTTTTCTTCAAAAGAATTATAGAACATGAATCATCTTGTTCAGTCTCATAAATTAAGGGAAAAGTGGATGGTACAGGTACCAGGAGCAAACACCCCCACACATTGAGTGTAAATAAAAAATGTTCACATCTGAATACCCAACCACAAGTCAACTACAATGGAATCAAGAGAATCAAATTACAACAAGTTATACACAAAAGGTATCTGTTACACTAGCAGTTTAGAGGCTAAGGGTGGAGGTTAGAGAAGCATGCTGGGAACAGGGGATGGAAGAAGGTCAACACTGGTGGTGGGAATTGTCCTAATTTACTGTCACTATGTACCTTTTTTTGTGGTTTTTTGGTCACACCCGGCACTGCTCAGGGGTTACTCCTGGCTCCATGCTCAGAAATTGCTCCTGGCAGGCACGGGGGACCATATGGGGCACCGAGATTCGAACCGATGACCTTTTGCATGAAAGGCAAATGCCTTACCTCCATGCTATCTCCCGGGCCCCTATGTACCTTAAATATAACTGTGATAGACTTGTAATTCACATTGGTCTCAATAAAATAAACTTTAAAAAGAGGGAAAAAAGAAAGGGCCATCTAGAAGTGGGAAGGAGTACCTCCAGTGGCAGAAGCAAGCAAACAACAGATTGACCTGTGTTCCTGGACAAAATGGCTATGATACCTGTCAAGTTTTCTATGGTAATGACAGTGCATGCTGTCAAAAAGATTCTTCCAATTTGGGGTTTGTGTTTTATTTTTGCCAATGTATGATGTAACACGACATCTGTTTCTTTTGTAGATGTAAGATTTGATTTAGAAATCAAAGATGATGGTACTTACATGGATCCCTACTGCTAGACATTTAGAGTTATTTTCATATTGTAGACCACAAGGGTTTGGATATTCTGAAATTTTCCTCTTAAGTAACAGTGGAAACTGAGAATAGCATTATATAGACTTTATTTTGATAGAACAGAATGGGTGACTATTTGTTTTAATTTCAACTTGTTTACTGATTCTTTCCTCTACTATCTTTACTATGCTATTGAACCTGTCCAGTGAAACCCAATGTTTTTGTGATTTATAGGCATGTATTGTGATATAGTTAACATTAGTTTCATGCATATATCATTCCAACACCACATTCACCACCAGAGTCCCCTTTCCTCCAACAATATCCTTTGGCCCTTCCTAGCTACACATATCCCATAAATTCAGTTCTGTAGACCAACTCTGTAGCTTCATTGTTTTATTATTTATAATTTATTATTATTTATAATTTATTTATTATTTATTATATATTTTTCTTTGTCTCTTACAATATTTCCTTATAGCCCACATATGAGAAAGGTCATACTGAAAGGGTCCGTGCTGACCCACTACTCAATTAGAGACCATAACAACTCCAAGAATGCAATTAGCAAGGACAGGTTTATTGACTGACTAGCCAGGGCTGCGATCATGTCAAGAGACAGAGGACCAGAGCCACGAACAGCAAAGCAAGAAGGTTTTTATAGGGTTTGGGCTATAGGGTAGGGGAAGGCAATGTCTAATCAAGAGTTCAATTTAGCTTTCTTCTTCCAAATACGGCTCAGGGTTTCGGGGGATTTCCAAGGGGATTTTTGAGTTGTTTCTAGCATTGCTAGGATTTGGATTATAGGGTATGGGGGAAGGTAATGTCCAGTCTTCTCCAAATATGGCTCAGGGTTCCAAATATGGCTCAGGGTTCAGGGGGTGTTTCCAAGGTGATTGTTGTGCAACTTCGTTACCACGTTGCTAACTTGAGGTGCTCATTTGGCCAAAGGTTTGATTACTTGGTTTGATTGTCTTTTGTCATGAATATTTTGCCAAGAATATTCTGTTGGCTCCTCTCTCCTCTTGCACCTCATGCCTCTGTGACCCTTCCCTGACCTGTGCCAAGTGTCTCAGGCTACTCCACTGCAGTCAGCATAGTAACAGCATTCTTCTCCAAGGATAACACAAATATTGCTTATACAACATTATGGATTAAGCATTACAAGTTAAGCATTACAGGCATTAAAATGGATTAAGCATTACAGGTGATTGCTAGACCTTAATTACTATATTTTAAACATGCTTTTACCTAACTTTATATATACTTTATACATACATAACTAACTTTATGCATACATTATATATATATTCCATATTCTATTTCCACAATACAATATCTGTCACTCTATTTGACTGGCTTCACTCAGCATAATACTCCTTACTTACATTCACAAGGTGGCAATTTGCATCATTTCATCTTGTCTTATGGCTGAGGAACATTCCATTGTGTAAATTTGGAACTTCTTTATCCAATAACCCAATAATCCACAACTTCTTTATTAATAATCTGTTCTTGGGTACCTAGATAGTTTCCAAGTTTCAGCTCTTGTCAATAACGCTACAATGAAATTGGGACTTGAAAATATTTTCAAAATAGTGTTTTTGTGCCCTTGGGAGTAAATGCCAAAAGTATAATTACTAGATTACAGAAATGCTCAGTTCCTAGTTTTCTAAAAGCATCCCTATTGTTTGCAAAGAATTTGAACTTTACTAACAGTGGATAAGAATTCATTTTCCTCAAATCCAGGCCAGTAGATTTTTAATCATTTAATGTGACATATTATTATTTTAATTGATGTTATTTTAACTGTTTGTTTCATACGTTCATATTTTACAGTTTTTCTCCTAGATTTATAAGCTTTAATATTATTGAGCACTGTTATAATAGTTGCTTCAAAGTATTTGAATGCTAATTTCAATGTCTGGGTTATGCACTATTGAAAAGAGCTCATACTGTTTTAAAAGATGAATAAATATGAAATTATTTACTGTGTATTATTTAATTCTTTTTTTTGTTTTTGTTTTTGTTTTTTGGGTCAACCCCTGTGACGCTCTGGGGTTACTCCTGGCTATGAGCTCAGAAACCGTTCCTGGCTTGGGGGACCATATGGGACACCGAGGGATAGAACCGCAGTTCATTCTAGGCTAGCACCAGCAAGGCCTTCACTCCTCGCCACTGCTTCGGCCCCATGTTTAATTTAATTTTATGTCAAAGAGTTCTTAAATGAGGTAATAAGTCTTAAAACTGTATTGATACTCTAATTTTAGCAAACAATTATAAATTATTTCAATCTGAAAATTCTTTTTGTTGAATCTGTTCAAATTTCAATTCTTTTTTTGTTCTTAATTGGGTTGATTCTGGTACTCCTTCACATGCATGCATACACACACATATGATTTATATGTTTGGGCATTGTTTATACAGGGACTTTGACTTTTCCTACTCAGATTTTTCTCTTGTTGAAATTCCTATCTCAATTTTCAATAGCAGTGATTATCTCAAACTATGTATTTTTCTTTTTAAGATACTACAAATTTGAGTTCATAAAAATGCCTCATTTTATTTTATCTTTTATTTATGTTTTACTTACTCTATTTTTGGTATTGTAAATAGTAACAAACCATAATTAAAAGAGTATATTCAGACTAGTAGTCTGATTGAATACTATTCAAATTTATTCTGGAGTCATATATTCATATCCCTTATTCTAGGTCTGATTTTGGCTTCTGGCTTTAACCATGGTTTCTCATTCCTCAGTACTTTCTCTTCCCCTTCTCCTTTGATTTATTTTAATCTATTCCTGTCCAAAATCTCTGTTCTCCATCCAGGTCAATTCATTGCTTTGCTGCTTAGGAAACATTTCAATGCCATAAATTACGTACTAAGAACATATTTTGTGTCTACTATAGATCTATCTTAGCCCTTAATATACTGTGGTATTCTTAATATCATCAAAGTATCAATGACCACACTTCAGATTGAAAGTTATTAGACTAATAAATTTACATGATGCTTCATTATCATCTGGGAGCTCTAAAGGGTTGATCTTGTTTTTTAGAAAGCTAAAAGAAAATGTGTACTTTAATATAGTAATTGTAATAATGCGATTTTTTGCACAGCTACTTGACCATAAAATACTCTACTAGGCAAGTTAAAATCTTACAACTGTAACCTATCCCTTGATATTTTGGGAGGGATAACATACAACAGTGCTCAGGGCCTATTCTTGTATGTGAGCTCAGAAATTATTCCTGGTAGGTATCAGGGGACACATGGGGTGCCAGAAAGCAAACCTGGCTTACAGAAATTAAATCTGGGCTGACCATGTGCAAAGCAAACAAAAGATTATGGTTAATCTTGTACTATATCTCAATCCCCTCTCTATAAGTTTTGTTTCTAGCCCAGGATATATCTCTCTAATATCACTTCACATAGAAACCCAGAACTTTCCAATAAACAATTTTATAGAAACTACTAGTTATTAAGATAATGCCCTACAATGATTATTTTTCCTTGAGAAAAGAAATATGTCACTAGAAGAAGTTAGGAGCAGAGATTTAATGATTAACTGGATTTTAAATTTTCTGGAAGTAAACAGTGTTTCCTCTAGCTTTTGCTTAACAGGGTGCTTTTTGGAACTCAGTGGTTATGTGAAGATGGGGGTGGGGGGAGGAGCGGAATACTGTGATTTACCTAATCAGAGACCATTCAAAAAATACTCTATGTTAGGGTATTCCTAGAATTGACTATTTATACTATTTATGTGATTTTTAAGTAGGAGATTTGAATTATTAATAGAAACCACTCATAGTAAGAATGGTATTAAGTTTATTGCCAAATCTAAAACTTCTTTTTATTATTTTGTAAATTATAGTGATTTTTCCCCAAAGTTTCCTTTTTAGAGATATATCTCTAAAGATATTCAAAAAATTGAAGCACTTACTTTGCATGAAGAAGTCTCTAGTTAGATTCCTGGCACTGCATGATCCCCCCAATCACTTAGGACTATGCCATTAGTATCACTGAATTTGATCCCTTTCCAGCACACACACACACACACACACACACACACACACACACACACACACACACACACCACACACAAGCAGAAGCTCTTTGATCAATGATTGTTACTTATACTAACACAGCTAAAACTGCATAGTCAAGGCCTGCTCTTCAAGGTCATGCTTTCTCTTGTACACATACTTTTTTTTCTTCTCTCACATGTTTTTAAATAAATTTTAATAAAACCTACCTTGCTTTACCCAAAAGAGCCACAAAATGGCTTAGTCAAAATTACTTGTTGAGTTTATAAAGGTGTTTCTTATTGATGTTCTGTTTATTATTTCACCCTTACTTACAGTTCACCATCACACTGCAAGGTTACTCTATATTGCCTGTGTATAAGTAAAAGTATGATTTACTATAATGTTATTGGAAAACTCCAGTATGGATAAAAATAAAAATTGTTCTAAAAAACAGTGACCGAGACAGTTTTATGTGGTTAATTTAGTATTCATTACATGATGTTAGAAACTTTACACACCGCATGAATTTGGAAACTTTGTTTTTGCAACATGATCTATTTTAATGTAAATTACTCCATATATGACTTGTAAATATGGAAAGATGTTCTGAAAAAATGCAGAAGTAATGTCTTATGTATTGTGTCCCTGTAACTTAATGTTTTAATGTTATACAGAACAAGTGTTATCACAATTAAAAAAAACATAGCAACACATGAAGATATTTAAGGAGAAATTTAAATCTATTGAAGGATTTTCTTTTCAGGCTACAAAAGCATCTCACCATGTACAACTCTGCTAAACGCAATGGTTCAGGTGCCAACACAAATTAAGGAGCCACAAAGACATTAATCCCTATATTAAACCAATACATTAATAATTAATTTGACTTTGATAAAAAAATACATTCATTCTAGAAAGTGTGCATCTCAAAGAATTAAGTAGGAGCTATAGACTTCAGCCTACCGTGGAAGAATGTACTTTGAAGCCCCACTGAATGGATGTTAAATGGGTTAATGATGTCAGTATATATATTTTTTTGATAGTAATTGTTTTGTTACTGCTCTGCTCTCCAAAAACTGTTTTGAGTGGTCTCTGCTATTTTATTTTCCCCTTAGACCCTATTACTTTTAGTGCTCAATTTTACAGAATGTAAGGTTTTTCAATAGCTCAAACATTGGGATTATAGCAGAAACACCCATATCTCTATTTTATGTCACTGTTTCTGGCTAAAAAAGAACTAAGAACTAAGATTTTTGTCTGGCTAACAATTATGTTGGAAAGTTTTGAAAGCAAGAAAAAATGTGCTTTTCAAAATTTGAACTAACTTCTATAGAGTCTAGTCATATGTGAATTAAGGACCTCTGACTTTAAATAAAGATTTTTTTTCTGAAGGCAGAAAACTTTCCCTAACAAGTTTCATACATTTCATATGCATTAATACTTACCATCCTTCCAATTTTATATTAGTCTGAAAATTATAAATATTTTACTAGAAATTGCATGATTTCTTTAAACCCCTTTAAAAGTAATATGATATAAAACAAACCTAATTAATCCCAAAATCTCTGAAATAAGACTTAATTTTTCCTAGATATTATGATCATCAAATATTGGAATATAGGTAAACACAAAGTGCACATTTTAAATAATTCTGGATTCTGGGAATAATATACTTCTTTAAAGCAAGTATTGGGAAGGTTAAAATACACAAAGGTTTAGAAATTTAAGAATACTTTCTGAGGAGTTAATGTTTATTATATTGAGTACAGCTAAATATTACTGCATTGCCTATTATACCTGAAATTTGCTAAAACTTTCAAGTATTCTCATTATTAAAAGAGATGAATTATTGGGGCTGGAGCTGTGGTGCAAGTGGTAGAATGTTTGCACACACTAACCTAGGAAAGACCATGGTTCAATCCCCCAGTCAGGATTCCTCCATGTGATTCCTCCAGTCAGGAGTGATTTCTGAGCACATAGCGAGGAGTAACCCCTGAGTATCACCAGATTTGGCGCAAAACCCCCCAAAAGAGATGTATTAATTGAGGTGAGTGATATGTTATTATTTCACAAAACATATATGTATACATAAATCATTGCAATGTGATAATTAGACATGTATAATTTTTACAAGTCAGTATATTTCAGTAAAACTGGGAGGGCAAAGAGCTAGTACAGAGGTTAGGGCTCATGCATTGACTATGACCAATTCTCTGTGTAATAAATTTGGAGGCCTTTGAGCATCATTGCATGGTCCAAGTAATCCATGGCACCTCAGGATCTGAGCAGGACCATATCCTTGGCTTTTATTAAACTGTTGGCCTGGTTATGAGAATATCACCATGAATAAAACATGGACTTCCTTAGCACTGCATAAGCACTGCAGAGGGCTACCCCCATTCAGATCTATCCCCCCAAAATATTGGTGTTTTTTAAAAGAAATTTAAAGTAACTACACTGTCTTATTATCCTTTCTAGAAGATTCAGTATGTTTTTATTGTAAACATTTATTAGATGAGCATCACCATAGTTAGTTATACCTAACAGTAAGAGGAATGGCAATTATAATAGTTTCCTGGTACAGGGATATGCCATTTAGGAGGATATAAGCATGAATTTTTTGATACTATACCAAAGGCAGAAGGAAGTCTAGGACATAATACATCCAATAGAAATAAGATAGTGCTGGCAGGCCAGAGTGATAATACAATGGTAGGGCACTTGCCTTGCTTGCAGCTGACCCAGGACGGACCTCAGTTTGATCCCGCAATCCCATACGGTACCCCAAACCAGGAGAGATTTCTGAGCGCATAGCCAGGAGTAACCCTTAGCATCACGGGGTTGGCCCCAAAACAAAAGCAAAATAAATAAAGATAGTGCTAGGGCCAGAGAGATAGCACAGTGGTAGGGCATTTGCCTTACACATAGCCAATCCAGGACAGACAATGGTTTGAATCCTGGCATCCCATATGATCTCCCTTGCCTGCTAGGAGCGATTTTTGAGTGCAGAGCCAGGAGTAACCTCTGAGCGCTGGTAGGTGTGGCCCCAAAACAAAAACAAAACAAAACAAAAGTGCTGCAGAATTTTCTGAATGCTATTTATTTATATGGTGTAGTTGATTACTCGTAGAAAAGAAATTTGTTTTGATGGGACGCTGGGCCACATCATGAAGTGCTCACATATTGTTTCTGTCTCAGCTCAAAAATCACTTTTTTTTTGGCCTTAGGGGATGATATAAGGTGCCAGTGATCTAACTCGAGTCAGTAGCATAAAATCAACTAAATAATCTTGAATTCAGCAGTTGAAATCATGCCTGTTAAAGAGATCTGTGTATAACAATTTCTGAAAATTTTCGACGAACCCCAAGGATTTGAAAAATGACTTCTGAGAATAAGAGTTAATGTAATTCATTAATTTACCTACACATAATCATATAATGTATTAATAATATTAATAATTCCAAGTATTTTTCTTTTAAAATAAACACATGTTCAAAGTAAATCATTTTCTTCTTGTTTTGTAAGGAGTTCTCACCTTTCATTGACTCTCCTAATTGTACATTGAATTATTTTCCTTTCATTCTCTGCTGAAATGATTGTTTACATTTATCACAATGGCTTTGATTTGACTTTCAAGTTTATATTTTAAGAATAGAGACATTGTTAAATGTGGCAGATTCTCTGGTTTTCTGAAGTTATCAAGCACTCATAATTTTTTGAGATCTTAGCTTTCTTGAAAAGCATGATAAAATTAGAATTTAGAGGGTGGAAAGAGAGATAGAGAAAGAAAAAGATTCTTATTATAGGCACAACTAAGAGTTAGGCAAAAATATCGTGAAGGCTTGAAAAGAGATTATTTAAAAAAATGTTAAGGACATCCACAGATGAACGCAAAATAGAATATAGCAATTACAATGACTGAATTTAGCATGGTGTATTGTTTAAAAGGAAATGAAGCAGGATTTTTTTTTATTTGCTGGTTGCTTTTGAAATAAGGGCCTGGAGAGTTTGGTAACACTTTCTCTATATAAGTAATGGGTTGAAGTTGGACAGATGTCAATGTTAATACTTAAAAAAAGAATCCAATAATCTTCAAACTTACATTTTAAACCTTTTAATATGATGGAGAATCATGTGAGAACACAGATAACCTTTTAAAAAAGTTTTTCCTCTATTATCACTCAACCAAGCATAATAACTAAGACCCTTGAGTAAATAAAAATTTTGATGGCCAAACCTGTTGTTTTTGTGACTGAGTAACTTAATTAAACTCTCTGATTCTCATTTCTTTATCTACAAAATTGGGAAGGGAAACCAAATCTATATATATCTGTCCTCCAGATATATTGAGTGTCTACTATGCAATGAGCACAACAAAGTACAGAAATGTAGAAAAAAGAATCCTGGTCCTCTAGTAGGATTTATTCTATTATTCTACTGTGTTTTGAGCATTGATGTTGAGTAAAAAATTAATAATGCCCTCTGATATATGATATTCACTTCCATGTATTAACTAATCTATCCTTTCCATAATTTTACATACTATTTACTTCTATATTATACTATTTCTGTATAAACCTCCCAAACCTATATATTATATTATATATTATTTTAAAATAAATTATTTAAATAATTATTAATCATCCTCAGTGATAAATGGGGTTTAAGTAGAAATTTAAAATCATTTCATTTTGCTAAATTCTTTAACCTATTCAGTCTTAAAATTAAGTCTACAGCCTTATTATTCAACAGGAGGTCTGTAAATTTGCTATTGTTTTGAGGACTTCAAAAGTGTTTGGGAATATTAGATGCAAAAATAAAAAGGAAGGAAGATGATGTTTTGAAGAAGATGATGTGTTTGACTTAATATTCTCGCTTTATATCATCAATGGATACAAAAATAATCCCTAAACATAAATAAAGGAAAAAAATCAATACCCTTTATTCTTTCCATAATTGTCTTTCCACTTGGTTTATTTAAGATCAAAAGAACACTTGTGCACTACCCCCATCTACTTTATATACACTGGTTCCTGATTAGATTTCTGACTCTGCTTTCTTCATCCTTTTTCCTCACCACCATCACTGTTAAATGTAGTACTGGAGGCCCCTGTTTATAGCTGAGTGCTGTCCTAGTGGTCCATGACACTACAATATCTGAAAGCTCTGTAATTTATGCCATAGCATTGAATTGTCTGCCTGAATATCATCTATGGTTTCCCAACATGTTCCCTGAGCACTGCTTACAAGTACCAAAATAATATCTCATATATCTGAGCTGCATTCAGTAGCTGTATTCTCAAGCTTAAGACCTCGATTCCTGTAGGCTTGTTTTACTATTTCTTCAGTGATAAGCATATTTGGGGTCATCTAGGCCTCTGCAGTGTTTTTTGTTCTTCTCATTTGCCTTTGCAAAATCATGGTGTATACTCACACACCTTCGAGGATGGGAGTCAGTACAGATATGTATACATAAATATGCACCGGTGTGAACACACACATATCATAGAAAACAAGAATGAGAGCCTTTAGTGGGAGAGATAATATACCCTTTTCCTTGTATGAACCCTATATCAATTACTATGCAAAAATTAGCCACCGATCTGCAATTAGAAACTAGAGTTAACTTGAGGCTATATGATGATAGTGGTAATTATGTAGACACTTGGAAGAGTCCATTCAGAACACCATTCCCTCATAAAGTTTAAGACAGAATATCAGTTCCAGATGCTATGATCTTGAGCACTTTTTTCATCATGACACATATAGCTTAATTTTTTTTTCATCAAGGAATTTGACTTTTTGTGAGACTGGGACATTAACTTTAAATAAATAAGGGAATAAGTTCTTATATAACAATTGTTCATTTTCACTATTAATTTCATGAAAATGAAGCAATTTTGTGTTGAGAGGAAATTGCAATCACCAACTTGTCTTGTGGCTCTTCCTTCCTGTGTTTGAAAATAAAAATTATCCTTCAGCAAATTTTCTTTCTGGTGATATAAGTTGCAGGGTAGGATTATTTCAAGACTCCAAATAAGTTTTCCTATTCCAAGAAAATGCAACCTAAAGTTCCCAAAAGTTCAGCTGATTTACAAGATATATAAGCAGTTTAGATATGACCAAGACAACATCATTCCTTCCCGAATAACTTTTATTAAAAACCACACACTTTATTTTAACATTGTGAGTATATCCTAGGCAACTCTGTACATACAAGTCCCAGAGCAGACATAAAAACCAGATGGGAAAGAGATTTACAAGATGCAATCTCAAGAGAATATTTGCAGGCAGAATGCCAACTCAACATTGATCTCAGCAATTTAGTTTGTTTTATAATACAGACGTCTTTTCAGAATTTTCATTTCTCCTTATGTATGAACAAAGTACAAGGAGGATATAGTCTCAGCTGCTCCTGTCAAATGTTATAGCTCAAAACAACAAAAACAACAATCTATCATTTATTTTTATCCCTTGGGAAATTTTTTTCAGTAGATTTGATAGGTAAATTGTTTAATCAAGAAACAGCCATTATGCTTAAAAACATTTTCCCGGCTCTACTGAGGAAACTGAAGACCTAAAGGGAACTCTCTCCTGTGCTTCTGTCTTTCCTGAATTCTTGAATCTTTCCTCAGAGGAGACTTCGCCTTGCTGTGCTCTTCTGAGGAAACTGAGGACCTAACGGGAGCTCTCTCCTGTGCTTCTGTCTTTCCCGAATTCTTTAAGCTCTGCTCAGAGGTCAGAGGCCTGGGAAGCGAACCCCCAAGACACTGCATTCTGAAGCTGCCAGCCAGCGAATGAGTGAGTAAGAACTGGCTGGCTGTGGGGATTTCCACTGTCACCTAGAGCCCCACAAGACTGCAAAGCGAAGCGGAGGGGCACACACTCTTTCTAACCAATAAACCCCATCACAACACACAGGAAAAACCACACTACTAGTGTGACAATGGGGAAAACTCTCAGGCAAACACCATGCACAGAGAATGAAGATAATAGCTTGGATGACCTTAAAAATTCCAACCATCTGATTAACCTCTCGCATAAGGAACTTAAAATAGAAATATGGAAGATGTTTGTAAAACTCCAAGAAAACATAGATCGATCTGAACAGAATATAAAGACAGAAATCAGAAAACTCCAAACTGAAATAGCAGATCTGAAAAACATGGTAGCTCAACTGAAAACCTCAGTGGATGCCCTCGACAGCAGGATAGCAGCAGCTGAGGAGAGAATCAGAGTACTAGAAGATGAGATGCAAAAAAACTCAACACAGCAGAAGAAATGGGAAAAGAAACTTGGGACAAATGATCAAGCAATGGAAAAATTACTCAAGGATTGCAAACAGATGAAAATAGAAGTCTTTGATAAACTCAACAGAAACAACATAAGAATCATTGGAGTCCCAGAGACCCAAGTAGGAGATCTCCAGGAAGAACCAACTGTCAAAGACATCATCAAAGAGATACTACCAGAGTTAATGACTACATGCAATCAAATGCCGGCATGCCCGAAGAGTACCAACCAAAAGAGGCCCAAAGAAAAACACCCCAGACACCTCCTCATTACAATGACAAATCCCAGAGATAGAGATAGAATACTGAAAGCAGCAAGATCAAAAAGGGAAATTACATTCAAAGGAGCATCCCTAAGACTTACAGCAGACATATCACAAGAAATTCTCAAGGCCAGAAGACAGTGGTGGTATTGTGACAAGGCTGAATGAAATGAATGCCTCACCGAGAATATGGCACACAGCCCAACTCATGTTCAGGTCTGAAGGAAGAATGCATAGCTTTATGGATAAACAACAGCTCAGAAACTTCAAAGATGATAAACCAACCTAAAAATAAAAACTGACAGCTCTACTCTAAGACAAGAGAGACCAACAAACACAGCAAACTTATCTACAAAGATGATATTAAATCCTATGATAATCATCTCCCTCAATGTTAATGGACTAAATTCACCAATTAAAAGACACAGAGAGGAAAAATGGGTCAAAAAGATGAATCCAACCTTCTGCTGCCTACAAGAAACACATCTGAATAGTCAGAACAAACATAGACTCAAAAGCAAAGACTGGAGGAAAATCACCCAAGCAAACAACACCATCAAAAAGCTGGGGTGACCATATTAATATCTGATGACACCAAATTTATACTCAGAAAAGTGGTAAGGGACAAAGATATGGACACTATGTACTAATCAAGGGATACGTGCAACAGGAAGAAATGAGACTATTAAACGTATATGCACCCAATGAGAGACCAGCAAATTATCTAATACAATTACTGACAAATCTGAAAGAAGAAATAAATAATAACACAATAATTGTGGGAGACTTCAACACGTCCCTATCAACACTTGATAGGTCAATCAGACTGAAACTCAACAAAAACATACTAGCCCTGAAAAGAGTAAGGGAAGAAAGAAGAGTAGTGTAGGACACTCCATCCCAAAAAACCTGGATACACATTCTTCTCCAATGTAAAATCAAGAGGAGAGAAATCTTGCAGGCTACCTTTGCTGATCACAAGGCTCTGAAATTGGATGTGAACTACAAAGCCACACAGAAGAAAAGCTTTAACAATTGGAAATTAAACACCTGCTACTGAACAACCAGTGGGTCCGAGATGAAATCAAAGAGGAAATAAAACTTTCCTGGAAACAAATGATAATGAAGACACAAATTGCCAGAATCTATGGGACACAGCAAAAGCGATCCTGAGAGGAAAATTTATAGCTCTACTAGCACACACCAGAAAGGAAGAAGGGGTATATCTAAATAATTTAATGACACAACTCAAAAAATTAGAAAATTGGGGCCGGGCGGTGGCGCTAGAGGTAAGGTGCCTGCCTTCCCGCGCTAGCCTTGGACGGACCGAGGTTTGATCCCCCATGCCCGATATGGTCCCCCAAGCCAGGGGCGACTTCTGAGCGCATAGCCAGGAGTAACCCCTGAGCGTCACTGGGTGTGGCCCAAAAACCAAAAAAAAAAAAATTAGAAAATGGCCAACAAAAGGAACCAAAAATAGGAGACAGAAGGAAATTGCAGAGCTGAAAGCAGAACTCAATGAAGTAGAAAACCGAAAAACAATCTGAAAGTTCAACTAAAGCAGAAGTTGGTTTTTTTGAAAAAAATAAGCAAGATTGATAGTCCATTAACAAAACTCACAAAGAAAGAGAGAGAAATCTGATAACCCATATTAGAAATGAAAAGGGGAGATCACGAAAGATATTTCAGAGATCCAAAGGGTAATCAGAGACTACTTTGAGAAACTTTATGCTACTAAACATGAGAACCTAGAAGAAATGGGAAAATTATTGGACACTTATAACCTTCCACATTTAAGTAAGGAGGATGTAGAATATCTAAACACCCCCATCACCACTGAAGAAATTGAAACTGTAATTAAGCATCTTCCCAAAAAGAAAAGTCCAGGTCCAGATGGATTTTCTAATGAATTTTTTCAAATCTTTCAAGAGGAGATACTAGCAATCCTAGGCAGTCTCCTCCATGATATTGAAAAAACTGGAACACTCCCAAACAGCTTTTATGAAGCCAACATCACCTTGATACCAAAACCGGACAGAGAGGCTGCCAGAAAAGAAAATTACAGACCAAAATCCCTGATGAATGGTGAAGCAAAGATCTTCAAAAAAATCCTGGCAAATAGGATCCAATGCATCATCAAGAAGATCATACACTATGACCAAGTAGGTTTCATCCCAGGATTGAAGGATGTTTTAATATCTGTAAATCTATCAACATCATAAATAAAATCAACAAGAAGAAAAATAAAAATCATATGATCATATCAATAGACGAAGAGAAAGCATTTGATAAGGTCCAACACCTGTTCTTGATCAAAACTCTCAGCAAGATGGGAATGGAAGGAACCTTTTTCAATCTAGTTGAAGCCATCTACCACAAGCCAATGGCAAATATTATCCTCAATGGAGAAAAACTAAAAGCCTTTCCTCTAAATTCTGCTATAAGACAAGGCTTTCTGCTCTCACCACTCCTCTTCAACATAGTACTGGAAGTTCTTGCTATAGCGATCAGGCAAGAAAAGGATATCAGGGGAATTCAGATAGGAAAGGAAGACGTTATGTTCTCATTTTTTTGCAGACGACACAAGACTCTACTTAGAAAACCCTAAAGACTCTACCAAAAAGCTTCTAGAAACAATAGACTCATATAGCAAGGTGGCAGGCTACAAAATTAATATACAGAAATCAATGGCCTTTTTATACACCAATAATAATAAGGAAGAGAAGGAAGTTAAGAAAGCAATCCCATTCACAATAATGCCACACAAAGTCAAATATCTTGGAGTCAACTTGACCAACGACTTGAAGAACCTAACAAAAAAAACTATAAAGCCCTGCCCCAAGAAATAAGAGAGGACACAGGGAAATGGAAACACATACCCTGCTCACGGATTGGCAGTATTAACATCATTAAAATGGTAATACTCCCCAAAGCATTATACAGATTTAATGTGATCTCCTTAAAAATACCCATGACATTCTTCAAAGAAGTGGATCAAACACTTATGAAGTTCATCTGAAACAATAAACACCCTCGAATAGCTTAAAGCACTCCTAGGGAAAAGGGAAACGGGAGGCATTACTTTCCCCAACTTTAAACAATACTACAGAGCAATAGTTATCAAAACTGCATGGTATTGGAATAAGGACACACCCTCAGATCAGTGGAAAGGCTTGAGTTCTCAGACATTGTCCCCCAGAAACACAATTACCTAATTCTTGACAAAGGAGCAAGAAATCCTAAGTGGAGCAAAGAAAACCTCTCTACAAGTGGTGCTGGCAGAACTGGTTAGCCACTTGCAAAAAAGCGAATATAGATCCCCAGTTAATGTCAAGGAGGAAGGTAAAATCCAAATGGATTAAAGACCTTGATATCAGACCTGATACCATAAGGTACATAAAACAACACGTCGGCAAAACTCCATGACATTGAGACTAAAGAAATCTTCAAGGAGGAAACTACACTTTGCAAACAATTGGAAGCAGAGATCAACAGATGGGAATACATTAATCTGAGAAGCTTCAGCACCTCAAAAGAAATAGTGCCCAGGATACAAGAGTCACCCACCAAGTGGGAGAAACTATTCACCTAACTCCCATCAAATAAGGGGTACTTAAAATCAAATAAGTAGACTGCCTGTAAGGCATGTGTCCTGTCATTGTAGTCTCTCCAGCCTTGCAGAGATAGTCTTTTACAAAACAAAGCATTACATAACAACAACACACAAAAGAAACAATCAATTTCCTAACAGTTCACAAAAGAAGGAATGCTTTCTGAGAGGTATATTCAAGACTCCCAACCTATTTGCCCCTTTCTTAATTGATTCCACTCCTCACACAAAGTACTGTCTGCCCCAATTGACTACATGACTGATGCCCAATTGACTACAGCCTGGACTTGCTACACTGCCCATTCCTACTCTAGGTTTCATTCAAGAGGTCAGTCTTTCTTGGCATTTATGTTAATAATTGGTTCTGTACTCCAAAATGCTCTGTTCTGCCTCCAGATGTTAATGACTTGATCTTCCTTTGAGATAATGATGTTTACAAGTTGAAGCAATGTTCTCAGGGAAACCTAATATATCCTTAGTATATGAAATTCTAAAATCTACACTGAATAAGTATTATCAAGTTTTTTATCTCTCATATTTTCAAGTGCATGTGTCCTTCCCAGGCCCTTTCCCTACTTCAGGGTTCGCAACCTCTGCTCAGCTTTGAGCATGTTTTGAACCTCTGGCAGCCAGAATAAAGTGGAACTTGCTTGCAATTGCTGAGCACGTACCTTTTTCACTGTTGGGCAAATTGGGGGGCAGTGGGTCTTCCGGACTCTACAGTAGCAATTAAAAAAAATCACATAATTCCTAGAAGCTGTGATTGTAAATAAAACTTTAAACAATATATTTTATTTTATTGAAACACCTTGATTACATACAGGATTGTAAAGAACACCACCCATCACCAGTGCAACATTCCCATAACCAATGTCCCAAATCTCCCTCCTCCCCACCCAGCCCCCGCCTGTACTCTAGACAGGCTTTTAATTTCCTTCATATATTCTCATTATTAGAACAGTTCAGAATGTAGTTATTTCTCTAACTAAACTCATCACTCTTTGTGGTGAGCTTGATGAGGTGAGTTGGAACTTCCAACTTTTTCTCTTTTGTGTCTGAAAATTATTATTGCAAGAATGTTTTTCATTTTTCTTAAAACCCATAGATAAGTGAGACCATTCTGGAGTTTTCTCTCTCTGGGACTTATTTCACTCAGCATAATAGATTCCATGTATATTCATATATAGGAAAATTTCATGACTTCATCTCTCCTGACGGCTGCATAATATTCCATTGTGTATATGTACCACAGTTTCTTTAGCCATTCGTCTCTTGAAGGGGATCTTGGTTGTTTCCAGAGTCTTACTATGGTAAATAGTGCTGCAATGAATATAGGTGTAAGGTATTTCTGAATTGTATTTTTGTGTTCCTAGGGTATATTCCTAGGAGTGGTATAGCTGGATCGTATGGGAGTTCGATTTCCAGTTTCTGGAGGAATCTCCATATAGCTTTCCATAAAGGTTGAACTAGATGGCATTCCCACCAGCAGTGAATAAGAGTTTCTTTCTCTCCACTTCCCCACTAACACTGTTTGTTCTCATTCTTTGTAACGTGTGCCAATCTCTGTGGTGTGAGGTGGTACCTCATGGTTGTTCTGATTTGCATTTCCCTGGTGATTAATGATGTGGAGCATTTTTGCTTGTATCTTTTGTCATTTGTGTTTCTTCTTTGTCAAAGTGTCTGTACACTTATTCTCCCCATTTTTGATGGGATTAGATATTTTTTTCTTTTAAAGTTCTGTCAGTGCCTTGTATATTTTGGAGATTAGACCCTTATCTGATGGGTATTGGGTGAATAGTTTCTCCCACTCAGTGGGTGGCTCTTGTATCCTGGGCGCTATTTCCTTTGAGGTGCAGAAGCTTCTCAGCTTAATATATTCCCATATGTTAATCTCTGCTTTCACTTGCTTGGAGAGTACAATTTCCTCCTTGAATATGTCTGTTGTCTCAATGTCCTGGAGTGTTTTGCCTACATGTTTTTCTATATATCTTATGGTTTCAGGTCTGATATCGAGGCCTTTAATCCATTTGGATTTTATCTTCGTACATGATGTTAGCTGGGGGTCTAAGTTCTATATTTTGCAAGTGTCTAGCCAGTTGTGCCAACACCACTTGTTGAAGAGGCTTTCTTTGCTCCATTTAGGATTTCTTGCTCCTTTATCAAAAATTAGGTGGTTGTATGTCTGTGGAACATTCTCTGAGTATTCAAACCTATTCCACTGATCTGAGGGCCTTTCATTATTCCAATTCCATGCTATTTTGATAACTATTTCTTTGTAGTAAAGTCTAAAGTTAGGGAAAGTAATTCCTCCCATAATCTTTTTCCCCCCAATGGTTGCTTTAGCAATTCTAGGGTGTTTATTGTTCCAAATAAATTTCAAAAGTGACTGATACACTTCTTTGAAGAATGTCTTGGGTATCTTTAAGGGGATCGCATTAAATGTGTACAGTGCCTTGGGGAGTATTACCATTTTGATTATGTTAATCCTGCCGATCCATGAGCAGGGTATTTGCTTCCATTTCTGCGTGTTCTCTCTTATTTCTTGGAGCAGAATTTTATAGTTCTTTTTTGTATAGGTCCTTCACATTTTCAGTCAAGTCGATTCCAAGATATTTGAGTTTCTGTGGCATTGAGCAGGGTATTTGCTTTCATTTCTGCATGTCCTCTCTTATTTCTTGGAGCAGAATTTTATAGTTTTCTTTGTATAGGTCCTTCACATTTTTAGTCAAGTTGATTCCAAGATATTTGAGTATCTGTGGAATGGGTTTATTTTCCTAATGTCCATTTCATCCTTAGTACTATTGGTGTATAGAAAGGCCATTGAGTTTTTTGTGTTAATTTTGTAGCCTGCCAACTTGCTATATGAGTCTATTGTTTCTAGAAGATTTTTGGTAGAGTTTTTAGGATTTTCTAAGTAGTGTATCATGTCATCTGCAAACAGTGAGAGCTTGACTTCTTCCTTTCCTATCTGGATTCCCTTGATATCTTTCTCTTGCCTAATCGCTATAGCGAGTACTTCCAGTGCTATGTTGAATAGGAGTGGTGAGAGAGGACAGCCTTGTCTTGTGCCAGAGTTTAGAGGGAAGGCTTTTAGTTTTTCTCCTTGAGGATAATATTTGCCACTGGCTTGTGGTAGATGACCTTAACTATATTGTGAAAGATTCCTTTCATATCCATCTTGCTGAGAGTTTTGATCAAGAATGGGTGTTCGACCTTACAAATGCTTTCTCTGCATCTATTGCTATGATCATGTGATTTTTATTTTTCTTGTTGTTGATGTTGTGTATTATGTTGATAGAATTATGGATGTTAAACTATCCTTGCATTCCTGGGATGAAACTTACTTTATCGTAGTGGTTGATCTTCTTAATGAGGCATTGAATCTTATTTGCCAGGATTTTATTGAGGATCATTGCATCTGCATTCATCAGTGATATTGGTCTGTAATGTTTTTTTCTTAGCATCTCTGTCTGGTTTAGGTATCAAGGTGATGTGGGCTTCATAAAAGCTATTTGAAAGTGTTTCCGTTTTCATGAAAGAGTCTTGCCGTGATTGGTTGTAGTTCCTCTTGGAATGTTTGAAAGAATTCATTAGTGAATCCATCTGAGCCTTGGCTTTTGTTTTGGGGCAGACATTTGATTACCATTTTAATTTCATCAATAGTGATTGGGGTGTTTAGATATGCTACATCTTCTTCATTCAACCGTGTAAGATTATAAGAGTCCAAGAATCTATCCATTTCTTCCAGGTTCTCATTTTTAGTGGCGTAGAGCTTCTCAAAGTAGTTTTTGATTACCCTTTGAATCGCTGCCATATCAGTAGTGATCTCTCCTTTTTCATTCCTAATATGAGTTATCAAGTTTCTTTCTTTCTTTGTTAGTTTTGCCAGTGGTCTATCAATCTTGTTTATTTTTTCAAAGAACCAACTTCTGCTTTCATTGATCTTTGGATTGTTTTCTGGGTTTCCACTTTGTTGATTTCTGCTCTCAGCTTTGATATTTCCTTCTGTCTCACTATTTTTGGATCCTTTTGTTGAGCACTTTCTAGTTCTATGAGCTGCTTCATTTAGCTACTCACAGAAGCCCTTTCTTCCTTCTTCATGTGTGCTTGCAGAGCTGTGAATTTTCCTCTCAGTACTGCTTTTGCTGTGTCCCATAAGTTCTGATAGTTTGTGTCTCTATTATCATTTGTCTCCAGGAAAGTTTTGATTTTTCTGTAATTTCATCTCAGATTCACTGGTTATTAAGTATGAGGCTGTTTAACTTCCAGGTGTTAAAGTTTTCCTCTGTGTCCCTTTGGAATTCACATATAATTTCAGAGCCTTGTGGTCAGCGAAGGTAGCCTGCAAGATTTCTATCCTCTTGATATTATGGAGTAGGTTTGATGTGCCAGCATGTGGTCTATCTATCCTGGAGAATGTCCCATATACATTGGAGAAGAATGTGTATCCAGGTTTCTGGGGATGGAGTGTCCTATATATATCTAGTAGGCCTCTTTCTTCCAATTCTCTTCTAAGGTCTAGTATATTCTTGTTGGGTTTCAGTCTGGTTGATCTATCCAGTGTTGACAAAGCCATGTTGAACTATTATGCTGTTACTGATATTATTTTTCAGATTTGTCAACAATTGTATTATATATTTTGCTGGACCCTCAATTGGTGCATAAATGTTTAGAAGCTTGATTTCTTCCTACTCTACATACCCCTTGATTAATACAAAATGTCCATCTTTGTCCCTTGTGACCTTCGTGAGTATAAAGTTAGCATTATCTGATATTAGTATGGCCATTCCAGCTTTTTATGGGTGTTGTTTGCTTGGATAATTTTCCTCCAGCCTTTTATTTTGAGTTTATCTTTGTTCAGACTATTCAGGTGTATTTCTTATAGGCAGCAGAAGGTTGGATTGAGTTTTCTGATCCATTTAGCCACTCTGTGTCTCTTACCTGCTGCATTTGGTCCATTGACATTGAGAGAAAGAATTGGTCCAGGATTTAATGCCATTTTTATATCAAAATTTGGTGTGTCTTTTGGTCAGTCTTGTCTTAAATTAGGTCTTCCAGTTTTTCTGTTAAGACTGGTTTTGAGTCTGTAAAGTTTCTGAGCTGTTTTTTTTGTCTGTGAAACCATGTATTCTTCCGTCAAACCAGAAAGTGAGTTTTGCTGGGTACAGTATTCTAGTTGAAGCATTCATTTCATTGAGTTTTGTCACTATTTCCCACCACTGATTTCTGGTGACAGGTCTGTTGTAAATCTCGAGGGTGCTCCCTTGAATGTAATTTCCTTTTTTGATCTTGCTGTTTTCAGAATTATGTGTCTATCTGTGGGATTCGTCATTGTGACTAGGATGTGTCTTAGGGTATTTTTTCTGGGGTCTCTATTGGTTGGTACTCTTAAGGCATGCAGGATTTGATAGCATATATTCTTTGGCTCTGGAAGTTTCTCTTTAATGATGTTCTTTACCATTAATTCTTCCTGGAAATTTTCTTCCTGGGTGTCTGAGACTCAGTGATTCTTAAGTTGTTTCTGTTGAGCTTATCATAAACTTCTATTTTCATCTATTCCCATTCTTTGACTAATTTTTCCATTGTCTGTTCACTTGCTCTAATTTTTTTTCCAATCTCTCCTGCTGTATGGAGTTGTTATTTATCTCATCTTCCATAGCACCAATTCTATTCTCAGCTTCTGTTACCCTTGTGCTGAGCTTATCTATTTTGTCATTCAATTCATTTACTGAGTTTTTCAAGCTTGCTATTTGAGCTTTTATTTAAGTTTGGTACTTTGTGATTTCTGTCTTCATATTTTCTTGGTTCTTATTAGTGTTCCGTTCAACTTGATCCATGCTTTCTTTGAGTTCTTTGAGCATCTTCCATATTGCTTGTCTAAATTCTTTATCTGAGAGATTGATTAGTTGGTAGCTCATTTTCTGGTCATCAGAATTATCATCTTCATTCTCTATGTCTGATAGTGGCCTGCGTTGTTTCCCCATTGTCAGACTTGTATTGTGGGTTTTTCTATGTGTTGTGGTGGTATTCATTGGCTAAATGATGTATGCGGACATGCTCCTCTGGCTACACCCTTTATGGGTGCGGTTGACTTGCCTCCAAGCAAGGGGAGTCCTCCATTGATAAAACCTCACACAGGATCAAATCATGGGCCTGAGCATGCAGCAGAGAAGACATTCTGGTGAGAAATTCTGGGCTTCAGTAATCTAGCACATTTCTTAGTGTGATTTTTTTTCTTCTTGTTGCAATGGCGTTTTTTTCTTAGAAAGAGTGCATGGCCATGTAGTGAAGCTGAGTATCTATCTTACATAACAGGTATGAGGTTTTCTGAATTAGAATATTTATTTTGATATAAAAATCTGAGTTGTTGAGACAAAGCAATAGTGTAGTGGTAGGGATTTGCCTAGCACGAGTCTGATCCAGGAGGGACACTGTTTCAATCCCCTGAGTCCTACCTATATGGTCCCCCAAGCCAAGAGCGATTTCTGAGTGCATAGCCAGGAGTAACCCCTGAGTGTCACAAGGTGTGGCCCCAAAAAGCAAAACAAACAAACAACAAAACTGAGTTGTTTGAACAATCACTCAAGTTGTTCAGTCAGTTTGATTATGAAAGCTTGTGTTAGATCTTTTTTGTTTGTTTGTTTTTCAATTACACTTGGTAGTACCCAAGTGTTACTCCTGGCTCTCCACTCAGAAACCACTTCAAGTATGGGAAGGGACTGCATGGAATGGCAGGGACTGAAATCAGGTTGGTCATATGGAAGACAAATGCCCTATCTGCTGTGCTATCGCTCTGGTCCCAAGATGAGGGTTTATTGGTAAGTTAGTAAAGAGATTCAACATATTTGACAAGATCAGAAACTGTGGTGAATATACATAATGTATTACTACTTGGCCATGAGAAGAGAAAAATCCATGCAATTTGCTGCTACATGTAGAAACCTGTTGAGCTCATGCTGAAGTTAGTCAGATGGAGAAAGAAAGAAAGAAGAAAGAAAGAAAGAAAGAAAGAAAGAAAGAAAGAAAGAAAGAAAGAAAGAAAGAAAGAAAGAAAGAAAGAAAGAAAGAAAGAAAGAAAGAAAGAAAGAAAGAAAGATTCCTCTCACACTGCAGGGTATGGTGAAATAGCATAATGCTCAAATAATGAGTAAGAAAATGCCTGAAGAGAATGGAAAGAAAGAACATAGTACCTGATATTCAGTAGTAAACATGCCTCATGAAGAAGGGAGTAATGACTATTACGGAAGGAAGAGGTTAATCAGAAGAAGGAGATAACAAAAGGTGATAAAATATTAAGTATGAAACCCTACCAGCAACAGCACTGTAAACCACAATGCAAAAAGAAAAAAAAAGAAAAAAAATACTGCCACTCACAGAAGCAGACAGTGTGTGAGAGGCACTGATGTGGACACTGATGAAGGAACTGGTGTTGAAGCATTGCATGTCTGAAACTATTCATGAGTAATTTTGTAATTTCTCAGTGACTAAATAAAAAATGTAGTTACCTAAAAAGAATAGATCTGCTAATATAATGTGAAAATTTTCATAGTTATATATCTTAAGAAATAGGCTAACAGTCATGACTGACCAACTTGTCTGTTACATCAATGAAGAATTATAATTTTGTAAGTCATTCACTACACTGGTGAAAAAGATATAAAGAGTGGCATAACAATAAGATATCCATATCCATGATTTTAAGAGGGTTAGTAATCCAGGTTGCTCAATTTTTACTTATTTATTTTATTTTTTGTACAGTAACTTAGATCAGTAACTTTGCTCTAATCTTTGATCAGTAACTTAGAATGGTAGCAAAATCTAGCTGGAGCCTTGCATGCAGCTTATCCAGGTTCAATTCCAGTTACTAGAAAGCACCATCATTCCTGACCTCCCTGCCGTCTCTCTCCCTATCTCAGGTGTGTCTGCCTAGAGGGGGACTCTCTGGTCCCTCCTTCCTATCAACGCTACTCTTCCCAAACCACTTGGAACTTAGTGCATCTGCATGAATATATTTTGATTTATATCAGATATTTCCAGGCAGATTGGACCTAGCAGTTGTTTCTCTTAAAGCACATAGAACTCAAAACTTACTTGAACAAGCCAATTAATTAGTTGATAATATTTTTATCATATTTAAATAACCTTGCATGTTTAGAAAACTAATCCCTAAAGCAGTTATACCTCTAGCCACACTTTACAATAATTCAATAGATCACTTTATTAAACAGTCTGAGGGCCAGAGATTTAGCACAACAGATAGAGTGTTTGCCTTGCATGTGGCAAACCTGGGACCAACACAGGTTCGATCTCTGGCATCCCAAATGGTTCCCCAGCCTTCTAGTAGCAATTTCTGAGTGTGGAGCCAGGAGTAAAACCTGAACACTGGCAGGTATGGCCTAAAAGCCTAGAAGATATGCTTGTATATCATAAGTTCTATATGTTCTCGGGGCCAGGAGGTGGCGCTGGAGATAAGGTGCCTGCGCTAACCTAGGACGGACCACGGTTAGATCCCCCTGTTCCCCATATGGTCCCCCATGCCTGCCAGGAGCAACTTCTGAGTGTCACCGGGTGTGACCCAAAAACCAAAAAAAAAAAAAAAAAAAAAAAGGTTCCATATGTTCTCTATTATATAATATTATATATATTATATAATATAATCTTTGGATTAGAATACTTGATCATTTCACATAATAAATAAATTAATGTAACTTATTTGTAACTTTTATTAAATTAACTTTATCTATCATTCATTAGATCTATTAATCCCCCTTTGACTTAACAGAATATTATCTTTTCTATTTAATTAAAATTTTTATAAAAATATTCAAGTTATTTACTTGAATTTTTTTAAAACAGCTTAGCTTCAAAGTCTTTTTTAAGATATAACCAGGTGTTAAAAGTTTTAATTATGCACTTTTATTTATATTAGTACTATTTTAGTTTAGGAATGGGATGTTTTTCCCACACCCTCTATTTATAAAACTCAGTTCGATAGGCAGAATCTCAGGATTTGTTAAATTACCTATTGCTTATTTCCATACTAAGTTTCATTCTATTCCACATATGAGAGAAATCATTCTGTTCTTCTCCTCCCTTTGGATCACTTCACTCAATATGATATCTGTTAGTTCCAACAAAATATCGAATAATATTTTTTCTGTCTACCTGTGTGTCCATATCAGTGTATATATATAAATAATAGATTCTAGCTACTATTTAGCAGAACTTAGCGTCAAGACATGTCTTTGAGTGCCTTGTTTTTAAGGGAAAGATAAGATAACACAAATCATAGTGTTTATGCCTAGCATGTGCATGGCCCAGAGTCTGATTTCCTGTTCTTTATGCTCCCCTTTGTCTTGGTGGTTTCCAAGTATTTCCTGGATCAAACCTCAAACTGGCCCCTGAATAAAAAAAATTTGAAGAACCAAACAAGAATTTAAAATACAAAATTGCTGATGTTTTTCTCTATCTTCATTAATTTTACTAGTGTAAAAAGGAGAATCAAACCCTAGACTAGGGCTTTTTTATTGGTCCCAAGATATATACAGTCCAGACATGGTTCTAGCCATCAGTCATCTGTAAATCACGATCTTGGCTTTAGGACCGACCAAAGAGTGACAAGTCTTCTGATTTTGTCTTATCATTAGTTGGTGAGGTAGGATAACCTGCTCTTAGGTCAAGTTGTTCCCATTTTCCTCGTTATCAGGATATTATATTAGAGCTGGCATTTGTTGGTGGACAAGTGGTATTAAGGATGTCCCAAATGAGATTTGTTCCCTGTAGATGTTGTGAAGAACTGTGTCGATTCTATGTCTGAGATCCAGGGTTCAAAACTGGACAGATGGTGTCTAATTACCTGAGGCCTAAGTTGGGTCCGCATGACATATTTTCAAGGTGGGAGATATCTCTGTATTGTAAACAAGTATGAGTTCTTATCCCTAGTAGATAAGAGCTCGTTTTGTATGTGAGATTTTCCCTTTTTTATTGTGCCTTTGCAGGGAGAAATGGTGCTACTTTATATTGTTTGTGCATTAGGGAGTGGACAGAGAAGGAAACAGAAACAGATCACACATATGTATATGTAGAACAAACATTTTAAAAATTAATTAACAAAATAATTAAAGGAACAAAGTGATGCAAGACACTACCTTACTTTTGGGGAAAAGTAGGTATAGAGGTGGTGTAATACAGGTCTTATACATTGCCTTTTGGGATTTTCTTGTGGTGTGTGGGTTCCCTGGTGCCTTTTCATCACACTCCCTGATATCCTTGAGATTGGCAAAGGATTTGCGGCAGGGAGGTCTTGGAAGAGTTCTTGCATTGGGGATACTTTTAGAGCTAAGTCCGGTTTCAAGTAACAGTCCACGTTAGGGGGAGTTGGTGAGGAGGGCCACGCAGCATGAGTCCGCAGGGGAGTTGGTTGCCTTTTCTTGCAGGGGGTGAGGTGTGGGTTTGACTGGGTGTCCCTTTGCTTGGGTGCTGGGTACTGGTTCGTTGGAGTAGGAGGTCAGTCTTCATGTCTAATGGATTAAGAACTGAGGGTGAAGAGTTTTAATACGGTGGGAGGTCTGGATGAGATTGAGGGGTGAAGAGATAGTTGGATTTCAAAAGGGGAGAAAGGGAAAAGTATATGGAAGAGATAGGAAAAAAGAAAAGAGAAAACACATTAGAAAGGGAGAAGAGAAAGGAAAAAAGAAAAGAAAAGAGAAATAAGAGAGAAAGTAGTGAGAAGAGAGTGGGAAATAGCAAGGGATTGCTTGTTTGCTTGAATGTGTTCGATGAGTAGGGTGTGTAGTATAGGTCTGTACGTCACAGTTGTTGCTTCGGTGGTCTGACTGGTCACGTGCTTCAACTCCTAAAAGAAGAATAACCTAGGGATAAAGTGTATGTTAAAGAGTTTTTCCAGGATGTTCTCGTAGTGCAAGCTGGGTATGGTATCTTGTGTGACTGAGCCCCGAGATGCCATCTTAGTTTGTCCACCCTTTGTATCCCCAGTTCCAAAGTTCTTGCAGAGACAATTCCAATGGAATGGGACTTCTGGAAACACAATGAAAGACGCTTTCCTAGGTTCCATCCTGGGATCAGTGCAAAGATCAAGACCACCAAACATAGAAGACGAATTAAAATGGCACTGAGGGAACAGAACTTCTAGAACCACAAAAAAAGACTTCATAAGTCCCATTCCCAGACCTGTGCAGATGCTGAGATCTCTAGATACAAAGGTCTGATTTCATAACCCAGGATGGAGTAGAAGTCTTCCAAACACCACAAAAGCACCACCGGGAGAGTAAATGAACCTGAATGGAGCCTATAGTTAATCCCGTGACAATATAATCCAAGGGTGGAGAAACTCCACAACGCTTAGACCAAGTGAATTCCTTTTCAAATGACCCCAATATTTACTGTGCCAGTGCACGAGGGAAAAGAAGGCAAAAAGCACAAAACATTTTTTTTATTTTTTATATATTATTTTTTATCTTCATTTTTATTATTTTTATTATTTTTATTTACCAATCTATTTTTTGTCTATTTCTTTGTTTTGGAGTGGGTATTGAAGTTGTCCCCATTTGTAGTTATATGTTTTTTTTCTTCTTTTCATTTCTTTATGTGCTCTGCCATATTTGTTAACTCAAGACCATTTTATTGTGGTGCCTATCATTATCGCTGGAGTGCTCACTGGATATTTGACACTTCTTTTTGTACTGTTGGGGTGTTTCGCCTTCTTTTTCTCCTTTGTCTCTCAAACCTACAATGAGAGTCTCTAGAAGGATTCCGTCCATTTTCGGCATATTAGACTTTCACCCCAGTTTACTACTTTTCTCTTCTTCAAACAAAACCACATAACTTGAACTATCTAGTCCTGCCTCCCAGTTAGAGGGGGAACAAGGGAGGCACCAAGACCAAGACTACTAAGTAGTAAGCTAGGTATAGAGGCGACCACACATTCTAGCAGCCCCGGGAGTGGGGAGGGGGGAAGGGAGGAGGATATGGGAGGTAGGACGAGAACAGAGATGTAGGGAAGACAACTCGGTGATGGGAACCCCCCTGATTTTATGTAAATATGTACCTATAAGATTATTGTCAACAATATGTAAGCCACTACGATAAAAATAAAAATTATATTAATAAAAAATAGTGTGAACCAGGGCCAAGAGTTGCCAGACTACCTGAACTTTTGGTCAGGAATGTAGTGGTATGAATAAACTTTCTCTTCCACCTTAAAAAAAATGAGAATCATAAAAATATCTCAAAAGTCGACTGAAGACAGAATTAAAGAAATATATCTTTTTACACTCAAAAGAGTACTGAGAATTGAATTATGTGGACTCCCTTGCTCCTGCAGGGAGATCACAAATGTGGGTTAATTTCTCTGAGGGAATATGGGTTTAGAACATACAAAGAACAAACACAGACAAAGAAAATGGAAAACTAGTGAGAGTCAGCTAGCTTCTGTTTATTGAAAAGAGGGCAGATCATTATATATCATTCATGGTGAGGGGCAAACAAAGAGCTGTAAAAAAAAGGGTAGAGCAAAATACTTTGTTTGAGCTACTTCTCAAGGCTTGTGGTTACGTAGATAACAGCATAAGTTTTTTTCCCCCTAAGATTCCTTAAGTCGTCTAGCTACATAATAAGCAATGATCCCCTAACATAACTTCCCCTAGCACCTGGCTACATAGATAACATATATTGCTTCTCTCAACCTGCTAGATGTGTCTAGAATATGTTCTGTCTAAAATATTTTTTTCTCAAGGTTACTGGCCTCAGTGTTCCCCTGGGCTTGTCACAATGCCTCACGTAGCCTTTCAGATTGACCTTAGTAAAGGCAGGCTACATCTTTGTTCAGGCCTCGTGAGAGACTGCTAGAGACTGTTAGGTTTCAGGCATCTGCTAGAAACTTACTAGGCCTCAGCTACCCACAGAATTATTGTTGCATTCTCACATAAACCACTGACAGATCACAGTAATGTAGAGAAAACTACGTTGTAATAATTTTATGCATAAATAAATACATTTTATAACTGTACCGTATTTTCTGGCATATAAGATGACTGGGCGTATAAGACAACTTCCTAATTTTGCAGTTAAAACATAGGTGTAGGACTATATTCGCTGTATCAGACAGAACATTCCTGTGTTGCAACTGTATGTACCACAGTGAGCCAATCACAACAAACAAAGGTTCAAAGGTTATACTGTAATGGACTTCCTCTCTAACTCTGGCCAATCTGAGCAGGCTTTTTACAGTGTAGATTCGGGTCCAGAACATTGTCTAATTTGCATGCATAAGAAGCCTGCTTGGATTGGCTGAGTTAGAGAAGCAATCTGAGCAGCCTTGCAGTGATTGGTGCAGAAGTTGAAAGATTTCTAAAAACCACCAACAAAAATTTTTTGATGATCTGGGAATTATTTTCTTAATTTCTTTATGAACATACAAATTTTTCTTCTTAACTACCTTAAGGCTTAGTCTGAAATTAAAACTAAATCAAATACTGGAACGATATGAAGCATAAATGGTTAATAGTTAAAAGTGATAATTCTACCATGAAAGAGATTAAATATACTCAGGAGAACGATCCTGGGATAAAATTAAAGTCTAAACTCAGAAAAATAAATTTGGAGGGATGCCATAGATTACTTAGAGGCAAGCAAATTAAACTTAGTGAATTTGAAATTAATTTCACAGATGATATCCAATTCTGGTGTGTCTGGCAATGTTCCAGATTATATTAGAAACATAAAGAAAAAGTAAAAATCTTACTTTGATTTTCTTTGGTTATATGAGGTTGCATGATATCTATAATTGTTCTGATTTATGTACTTGTGTGTTTGCATATATGTGCATATATTAGTGGTTATCTTGCTAATAAAATATACAAATTAACAAAAGATAAAAGGTAACCTAGTCAGCTAGGAAAGAAAATCTTAGACAACAGTCAAGAGAAATATCAAGCAAGTATTTATTGGGTTTAGTTTTAAGTACTGCCAGATACATCTTGTTATGACACTGAAAATAAATTTGATCTTTTCTCATGAGGCAGAATTCTATTCCAATAACGTATATATTACAGCTGAAATCTTGATTCCATACTTTTCATATAGAAATGAAAAAAATGTTGCTGGAAATATATAAATGTGCAATCTAACCCTACAAAATACATATATATTCATTCCTACATTCCCAGAAAACTACAGGATATTATTATATTTTAAACTTTATTTTAAACATATTTTATTATGATTTCTAAAATGGGTATCTAAAATAAAATTTTAGAATTGAATTTTGGGTACCTTGGTTTACAAAACTGTTAATAGTAGAGTTTTATGTATTAAACATTTCAGCACCACACTTTTACTAAAGTTTCTGCTTCCCCCCACCATTGTCTTATTGTTCTCTCAATATCCCTTCTTAATAGAAGTTTCCTGCTGAAGGCCTGTTCTCAGTTTCTGTTGTCTTTCAGTATTTGTTACTCCCCATTTTTGTTTTCTTATATCCTACATGTTAAATAAATCATTCTGTATCTTCACTGGTAGTTATATATATGCAGGTAAAGCGCCTTTGAATGTGTTCCTCTTGCTTGAACCACTATGTTCTTTAATAACTAGCAAGCTATTAAGCTATTACAGGTGGCCATTATAATACTTATTAATGCCCCAGAATTCTGAAGTTTAGAGCCCTCTACTTCATACTTTTCAACACATAAAACTCTACCCATCTTACCTGTTAAATATAATATTTATGAAAATGCTTTGAAAAAGTTCTAAAATAATTTTTATGACTGAGCTTTATTACAACGTATGTATTTCATTCTTTGGGGTAAACATATATGTAAATTTAAGTAAAGATGAATTAAATTATATTTATTTTCCATAATATGACATTTTATTGATTCTCATATTTCAGGGGTTGTTTGTTTTTCCCATTTTGAATCAGGTATTCTTTACCAGACTTAAAATAAGTCTTTGACAATCTTACAATACTGAAGCCTATATTTCATGATGAAGAAAACTTCTGTTTAACTACCATGAGTGACCTTATCTTCTCATAGATATTGCTATATAAATCAAGTTTGGGGAACTAGGAAATGACTCAAATGTGTGAAGCTCCAAGTTTAATTCCCAGTATTGCCAGATACCCATGCTGAACCTAGTGTTTCCTCATCTGAAAAAAAATATTTAATTAAAAGTATCAATTTCCTTTGACCTGTGCAGATACCAAAATCTCTAGATACACAGGTCTGATTTTATCATCCATGATGAAGCAGAAGATTTTCATATACAACAAAAAGAACTAGGGGAGAGTAAATTAACATGTAGGGAGTCTGTAGTTATTCCCATGACAGTAGGATACAGTAGTAGATACAGGAGAAACCCTGTATCTCTCGGCCAAGGGAATTTGCTTTCTAATCTCCCCAATATTTACTGTGCCTATGCAGGAAAAAAAAGAAACAGCACAAAATAATTTTTTGGTCTTGTTATTGTTGTTGTTGTTGTTATTGTTTTTGCATTTTTTGTGCTTTGTTTTGTTTTTATTTTAGGACTGAGGTTATTGTGTGGTGGTTGTCTTTATTGCTGTGGTGATTTTTGAATTTTTTGTTTTATTTTTCTTTTTGTATTGTTGTGTTTCTCTTCCTTTTTCCCTTTCTTCTCTCAGATTCATTATTTATAGCCTCTAGAAGAACTCTGCCCATTTTTTGCTTGTTTAATATTTGCCTCATTTTATTTTTTCTTTTCTTCAAACAGAACCACATAACTTGAACCATTTTGTTCCACCTCACAAATTGAGGAGGAAATAATGGGGGGTATTAAGATCTAACAGTTGTAGGATCATTAAGAAGTAATAAAAATGATCATATTTAAACACTAAATCCAAAGCCAACGACAACAGAATAAATACCCAGTCTACAACAAGCTAGACACAGAGGGAACTACTTATACTAGCAGCACGGGTGGTAAGGGAAGGGAATATGGGATGTATACTGGGAACAGGGGTTGAGGGAGGACAACTTTGGTGGTGAGAATTCCCCTGATTCAATATCAATATGTACCTAAAATATCACTGTGAAAGACATGTAATCCACTTTTATCAAATTAAAAATTATTATTAATAATAAAAAAGTATCAGTTTTATATGCATTATACCTTACAGTAACAGTCTTATATTCCATAAACACGGTGTCTAAAAGAGAAAAGGGGATGAGAGAATGAGAGATAAAAAGAAGAGAAGTGTCTTCCATAGAAGCAGGTTGGGGTTGGAGGATGGGAAGAAAACTGGGAAAATTGGTTGGGGGGGAATGAACACTGGTGAAAGGATGGAATTGGAATATTGTATGACTGAACTTTACTATCAGCAACTTTTTACTCTATCTACAGTGATTTAATAAAAAAATGTTTAATCAGTTTTCTATTATGCCCTGGAAGTCTCTGTATGATTTTCCTAATGTCTTCTCCGTTAGCCCAAGCACACACATTATTTTCTTTCTTGTTATAAAACCATGTTGGCAAATTATTTCATGGACACACACACAAAAAAGAATAAAGACAGTACTTAGGAAAGTAACACCTGCACAACCAACAGAGGGATGTTAATTTTTCCAGCTAGAAAATTCTTTCAACCTCATTCACATGATGGTTGACATGATATTTTTCTTCATAAATAATAGATGAAGGTCTCACTTTATTTCTGTTTGCCTCAGGCAGCCCCCCATTCCTCTCTATAAGGAAACACTCAGAAAGAAAGCTGACTGCTCAAAGCACATGTGTGAGAGGGAGGGCATATCTAAGAAAGAAATAAAGACCTTTGTATAGTCAAATCTTAGAAATGACACCCATTATTCTGCCAAATCATTGATTAGAAGTGAGTTGGTGGAAGGGGCCAAATCAATAGCACAGAGATAGGGTGTTTTTGGTGGCCAACCCGGGTTCAATTCATGGCATCCTATATGGTCCCTAGAGCCTTATCAAGAGCCTGTGTGCAGAGCCAGGAGTAACCTCTGAAACCACCAGATGTGTTCCCCCCTTCCCGAAAAAAAAAAAAAGTGGATTGGTTAGTGTAACTACACACAAGAAAAGGAGTAAGGGCACAAATATATGAAAATCATCTTACATTAAAATATAATAAAAGATTTAGATAGCTAACTAATGATATATGATACCTCTATGCATAGAGGATGTTAAACGTTTTAAAAAATAATCTGAAATATTTATCCCTATCTAGAGAGGAGAAGATCATCTTTGGATAAGGGAACATCAGAACTGATATTGAAAAAATCAATATAAACATTATATAACATATAAACAATATATATAAACATATATAATAAATATATAATATACACATATAATAAATATATAATATATAGCATATATAATAAATATATAAACAATATATAACAACATATAAACATTATAAGCAAAAGCACAGATGCACAGATATTTACTGTATGTTCCTGGGACTTCATGATTTTTAATGAGATTAAAGGAAGTCTAGAGAGAAAGTGACTGTAGATGAGAGTGAAAAGGAATGTTTAGCAAACTATGATGTTTCTCATTTATAAGGGTAAAAGTGCTTACTTAGACTCTATATAATAATTAAAGTTACCAAAGAGAAAGAATACAAATAACTTCTTAGAAAAATAACTCAGTTGCAGTACATAGTAGGAATGAGCAAAAGAGAAAAGAAGCCCAACTTTGAAGCATGTTTTGTTGGCCTAGACATGAAGCACTAAGTTAAGACCTTGTTCACGGAGGTCAGAGCAGTAGTTCAGTGGTTAGGATGCTTGCCTTGTGCACAGCAAACCCCAGTTCAATCTTCAGCACTCATATAGCCCCAAGCACTGCCAGGAGTAATCCTTGAACACCTCCAGGTGTGGCCCCACATAAAAAAAAAAAAAAAGACAATGGTGACAGGTATGGAAAAGCGTTACAAGATTGGCAGATATGGGCAAAGGGGAAAAGTCTACTTGAAAATTCCTGAGACAAAAGTTGTCATCTACCATTGGTGGAGGGGTAGCAGAGAATCCATTTCTCCTTGAATATATTGAGTTTTGAGTGTCCTATTGTAGATACAATATGGGTAGGTTTTACTCTATGGAAAGAGAAAGGGGAAGGAATAAAATAAGATAAAAATATATCAAAAAATAAAACAAAACAATAAGGCTTAAATGAATCAATAAATACTAAGTTTACTTCACAAATACTTATTCACACCTGTCATATTTTTGACACTATATTCATGGTACTAGTGCTACTGTTATGCTAAATTATTATTTCCTATAAGGAAAAATACCCTGTATTATTATTCATTAAATTGGTCACCATTCTAAGCATCCTTATCTCCAGAGTATAAATATCTACAGAAATTTCCAAATAAATACAAAATCAAATTGAACATGAAAAAAGAAATTACATTATCAACACAAGGACCAAGCTACCATGTCTGAATCATGTATGCAATGATTTCCCTTAGTATGTGTTTATTGATATATTCTCTTGATTCATAGAGTAGTATAGCTGAGCATTATGATGTAATTTTGCATTTTATGTCTGGGTTTTATAAAAATCATTTACCAAATGAAGAAAAAGGATAATACTCAATGAATCTCTTGTGTATTACTTTGATTACTGAAAATTATTTGGCTAGTTCCATTCTCAAGATGTTTTTAACATGCAGTGCTTAGGACAGTTTGCATTTCATAGCTTAGTTAATTAAAGTTTGCAGTTACTTGTTAAAATTGTAATTGCACAGTGCCATGACTGGGGATTTTTTAAATCAAATTATTATTTACCCTAGTGGTAATAAGTTTTTAGTATGTGTCTTTATATTTAAGCAAGATATTCTAGACTTTTTTCCTCCTCATTAATCTGCTCTTGGAAAAAGATATGTATTGCAGCTGCTGAGCCTGAGTGGCAGGTTTCTATGTGCTGTCTCTAAATGTTCATCTGTTTGTTTGTTTGTTTCTTTTACTCTTCAAAGCACAAATACAGGGCTTTGTTTATCTTTTCTGGATCCCAAACATCACATATTTTCCACAAAAATATGCATATGCCATCAATTTCAAAGTCATCTATCCACTTTTATTTCACAGTTTGAACAAAAGGCATTTAATTTCTAAAAATCCCTTATCATATTAATCTCCATGTCTATTCAGGCACTGACAGACATTATTACAAATATACAACAGAGTTCTCACTATAAAGTTAATCAAGAGACATGAGAACCATAATTTTGTTTTTGTTCTTGGCAGACACAGAATTTCTCTTTCAGCAAAACTTTGTAAAGGAAAACACTGGTTTATATTCACTCATAGGAAGCACAAAACAAACTCATAAGCATAAAAGCAAAAAACATAAAACATATCTTCGATTTGCTAAACAGGATACCCACTGATGCCCTGGAAGTTTCATCTAAGCAGTTCCTTCAGTTCACACTCCATCCAAAATAATCATGCCAACAGCATCTTTGTTTAGATCTTACATACTTAAACATAAAAATAATATAATATAATATAGGATAAGAATACATTCAATGAGACTGACATGTTAGTGCAAAAGTCTTAATTTGCAACCTTGATTTAATTTCAATATCACCAGGGATCATTCCTGACCACAGGGCAAAGAATAGCCCCTCAGTACCATCAGCTATGACTCAACTCCTCCCCATCTTTTACATAAGTATAAGCAGTGCATAAGTAAAGAAGTGAATTTACTTATATAGTATAACTTTTCCCTTCAATTCATATTTAGCTAGTTTTTTAATAAAAATGTGCTTGTAAGTAAATTTATGTTCCTTGCATTTCTCTATTAATACTTAAACATCAGTATACATTTTTTATTTAGATTCAACTTAATTGAAACACTGCAGAAATCAGATTTTCCTGAAGGGACACAAGCACACTAAAAATGTACTGACACCAAAAATAATGTCTTTTTATTTACTATCATTAATCTTCATCTAAAATATATCAGAAGTTCTGGCCCTCAGAACACACATAAAAATATTTTATTTTAGATGGTCCAAAGAGGCCAGCTCCATAGACTCACTCTTTTCTCAAACAAGATGTAAACCAAGCCATGAAAGATTATGGATGCCCATGCAACACAATGTTGGCCATCTTGAGAGGAGAAGGTGGACCCAGTCCCTGCTCTGCTAAAGCCATGCTTGCTGCCTTCATCACCCAGAATCACTTTTCCTGATGGCCCTGCCTCATCAGTTACCCTCTATGATTTCCTTCACAGAAACTTATCTGGCCACACTTCAGGTGTGCTTGTTTGGGCTGATTTCACTGGGGCTTTCTGGAGTGAGTGCAGACACCCTCCCTCATATCTTCCTTCTTCCAGGAGTCCTGGCAGCTGAGTGCATGCTCCTAAAAATCGTAGTATCAGTAATAGTGCTTTGAATTTCTGGACAACTTCATTTGTTTGATGTTGTCATCCCTAAAGGAAAACCCTAATTTAACGAAATAGGAAGCTAACAACATGAATTTACTAAATCTTCTTCCATTATATTAATGACTTCATTGGCGGTACAATAATTTTCACAAATGTGCTTGCTACTGTACTTTTTATTTTTTCTTTCTCTAGGTTGCTTTCTTTCTTTTTCCCATTATTTTCCATTTTATTGATTTCTTTCTATTTGTTTTTTAGTAATGTTGCTTTCACTTATCTGGAAACAAATGTATTATGGTCAACTGTGTCTACTAAATGTGATACATTTTCTTTAAATAAATAAAAAAGAAAAATATTTTATTTTAATAAATTAAGAGTGAGGGGCTGGTGCAATCGCACAGTGGTAGGGCATTTGCCTTGCAAGTGGCTAACCCAGAATGGACCTTGGTTCGATCTCTGGCATTCCATATGGTTGAGCAATTTCTGACT
This sequence comes from Crocidura indochinensis, assembly GCA_004027635.1. NCBI lineage: Eukaryota > Metazoa > Chordata > Mammalia > Eulipotyphla > Soricidae > Crocidura > Crocidura indochinensis. Next base: position 20,694 of record PVKC010000158.1, on the reverse strand, counting down.
GCATAGCCAGGAGTAACCCCTGAGCTTCACCAGGTGTAACCCTAAAACTTTATATATATATAAAGAGTGAATAAACTAATGGTCAGTGGCATAAATAGAAACATAATTTCAACTCAAAGTAGGAGTCTCAAAAGGATACTGGAATCAGGGCCAGAGTAGTAACACAGCTATAGGGCATTTGTCTTGCAGACTGCAGATAGATTGGGTTCAATTTCCTGCATTCCTATGGTCCCCCAAACCTTCCTCGAGAAATTTCTGAGTGCAGAGCCAGGAGTAACTTTTGGGGGCCACTGGGTATGGCCCCCAAAAAGAAAAAAACAACAAACAAATAAAAGAATACTGGAATCAGAACTGCTCACTAATTCATGAAGGTATAAGTAGGAGTGTTGGAGTAACTGAGTTTTCATTCTATTCAGGATAATTCATATATATATATATATATATATATAATCTTAATTTAAGCTCCATGATTACAAGCATTAATGTAGTTGGGTTTCAGTCATAAAAAGAACACCCACTTCACCAATGCGACATTCCCACCACCAATGCCCTTCCTTCCTCCTTCCACATCCCTGCCTGTTTTTGAGACAGGCATTCTACTTCTCTCACTCATTAAGATTGTCATGACAGTTGTTAGTGTAGTTATTCACTAGTGCTTACCACTCATTTGAGTGGAAGTACCTGTGGATTGAAGCACCTTTTGAATTGGTCCCTTACCTTACCTGTTCTCCACCTTAGGGAGTGTCCTAGTCCCTGAAACTGTTTTATCTCCCTGTGTGTTGTAGATTATTTCCTGTGTCTGTGTCGTTTACAGACCTGTGTTTCTTCAATCCTTTGGGGTAGGTGCAAAAGGCTTCCTCTTCATAGGACGACAGGACAAAGTACTGTTTTTAAGTATTAGTTTAAGTGTTTAAGAATTATGTTTAAGGGCCTGGAGAGATAGCACAGTGGTGCTTGTCTTGCAAGCAGCCAATCCAGGACCAAAGGTGGTTGGTTCGAATCTGGTTGTCCCATATGGTCCCCCATGAGCAGACAACCAGGAGTAACACCTGAGCACCACCGGGTGTGGCCCCCAAACCAAAAAAAATATGTTTAGGGAAAACAAATTAATATTCAAAATAAAGAACTCTTAGAGGAATCTTAACACCTCATGAGCAAAGGTAAGACAGATTGCACTGGCAAGAAATTATAAGGGACAAATGAACTACAGATGAATTGGGAACCAGGTGCAAGGCTCAATGGGTCAGTGGAAACAAGAATATACATTGAGTAGCACAATATTTACAATTTGAAACATAAATGTTAAGAAAAGGATGCTACTGTTCATGTCACAGTAAGACAAAATAACAGGTGCAAGTAGAACTTAAATAATTTTATTTATTTTGTTTGATTTCTGTTTGGGGACATACCTAGAGATGCTTAGGGGTTACTCCTACTTTGTTCTCTCCGGTTATGGACTCTGGGGACCATATGGGATACCTGGGGATTGAACCTGGTGGACCATGTGCAAGAAAAATACCCTATACACTACTATATATTTGGTCCCTTACTTAATTTTTTTACATTAGTTTCTGCCTTCATTTTCATTAAAGTGTCAAATACCAACAAGAGTTTACAATAGCTGCTCAATTAAAATGATGATTGTGGGGCCCGGGAAATAGCATGGAGGTAAGGTGTTTGCCTTTCATGCAAAAGGTCATCGGTTCCAAACCCGGTGCCCCATATGGTCCCCAGTGCCTGCCAGGAGCAGTTTCTGAGCATGGAGCCAGGAGTAACTCCTGAGCACTGCCGGGTGTGACCCAAAAACCAAAAAAAAAAAAAAAAAAAAAAAATGATGATTGTAAGTGTGTTAGATGGAGCCATTCAAGTAAAACTCAACTTTTTCTTGGAGCATTTCTAAGCTGGTGACACATTTTAAATTATAAATACTTTATAATTTATTTTAAATTTTAAATATTTAAAATTCTCTTTCTGAGGAATATAGAAATATGTAGCTAGAGAGACTTTTGCCAATTTGTCTCACTTTTTACCTTTCTCCCTAAAATCTTTGTCACAAAATAAAGATAATTCGAAGCCTTTGCACAAAAATTTTAGTCTGAAAGAGTGCTTAGAAATATACAAAAAGTGTTTACTAAAGCCTGAAACAAGATACTTAACTGCTGAAACTCCAGCTTTACTTTAAGACCTCTCATTTGCATTAACAAAAGGGATGAAAATGCTGTTTACATGAGGTTGTTGGAAGAATAAAAATATTTTAAATAATAATTTAAAAAAACTTTGCATAGTGTCTATCATCTGCCAAAAACTCCATTAATAGTCAAGTTATTATGTTTTGAAAACATCATTTTGCAACAGTGAAAAGTTGTTAGGAGTTTATATTTATAATAAAATAGTTAAGAAATAAATTCCTATGAATGCGATTGTAAAATCCATCTCAATTAGAGAAATAATAAAATGATACAGAAGACAATAAAAACTCTACGCAGGGACCCAAAGGATCAGTCTAATATCCAAATTGAGATAAATTGGTCCAGCATGTGTCCCAAATTGAAGGAGTTGGGCAATGATAGATAATCAACTATCTACTTCTGTAGGCCTGAGCAAATTAGCTTTAAGATAGCTTTTGTTCCTATTAGTTGGTTCATGGCACCAGACACAAAATGAATACAAAAATTTTGATTCTAAAGTATTTAGATTTTTCAGATCATTAGGCTACAAATTACATGAGCAAGTTTCCTCTCCCAAATCATGTCTCTCATTATTAGTTTTTTCTCTCCACCAATGTTCATTTAAGTCTAAGAAATATCTTTACACCCGGGGCCCGGGAGGTAGCATGGAGGTAAGGCGTTTGCCTTTCATGCAAAAGGTCATCAGTTCGAATCCCGGTGCCCCATATGGTCCCCCGTGCCTGCCAGGAGCAATTTCTGAGCATGGAGCCAGGAGTAACTCCTGAGCACTGCCGGGTGTGACCCCCCCCCCAAAAAAAAAAAGAAATATCTTTACACCCAAAATATGGCTTCACACCTCAAAGGATTAGTGACTCTTAATTTGTCTGAATTTTAAATTGAACTTGTCACAAAAAGTTTTTTTTTATCACTTACATTCTAATCATTCGTCCCATTCAGTGTTTGGGCATCTCATTTATCACTGGGAAATAAGGAGTTCTGAAGGAGTAATATCTTCAAACAACTAAGATGTATTCCCTACATTTTTTAAACATTTACTATAATTGAATTTGATATATATATTTACCTGCCTTAATAGCAGCTATTGGAAATACGTTAGCTTTATGGAAAACTCAGAAGCATTATTTGAGATTTCACTTTTAGAAGTAAGATATATTAATCAATATACAGAATTAACATTAAAAACTAGGCCTGAATTTGATGTTCTACCATTCATGCCCATGTCACCTCAAGCTACTTAACTATTTTAAGATACCAAATTTCTCATCTACAAAACTGGTGACAATAATTCTTATCTCCTTAGAGATAAAATAATATAAATCTCCTTAGTTGATAAAATAATATAAACTGCTACAATATACAATGTACCTATTAATTGTATACTTACTTGGTATATACTGTTGATTACTGTTGATGGGTATCACTGCTTTTCTTTTATTTCTTTTTTTCCTTGGGGGTGGGGGGCTCACCTGGTGGCACACAGAGATTACTCCTAGTTCTCTACTCAGAAATCACTCCTGGCAGGCTTGGGGAACCATATGGGAAGTCAGGAATAGAACCCAAGTTCATCCTGGGTCAGCCATGTGCAAGGCAAACACCCTAACATTGTGCTATCTGCCCAGCCTCTGGGTATCATATGATTTTCATAGCAAGATACTACATTTAAAATGATACAAGTGGGAGGGTGGGGAAAAATGATGCAAGTGGGAGATGAAGGGACCTTGGGATAATGGAGGAATATTAATATTTTGATGGAAGGTGTATTTTAGGAATATTTAAAAGTAATATTGAAAGTAAGTTAAACAAAGATATCTCACCAAAAAGTTATAGTTTACTAGTCATCCATGTTGGAAAACAATATAGGCATTCCTCAAAAAGATAAAATATTGAAGCTCCATATGTTTCATCAATCCTACTCCTAGGGATATACCCTAGGAACACAAAAATACAATACAAAAGTGCTCTCTGCATTTTTATGTTCAATTCAACACTATCTACAATAGACAGAAGATAGAAACAACCCAGGTGCCCGAAAACAGATGAGTGGCAAAAGAAACTATGGTACATCTACACAATGGAATACTATGCAGCTATTAGTAAAAAATAAAGTCATAAAGTTTGCTTAGACATGGATAGACATGAAGATTATTATACTGGGTAAATGAGCCAGAGGGAAAAGGTTAGACATAAATAATATCATGCATTTGTGGGATATAAGAAAAATAAGAAATAGTATAGTAATGATATCTAGAGACAATAGAAATAAGAGGTCCAGCCCAGAATAGGAACCTCAGCACAAAGAGTGGTGAGTGAAATTATGGTAGAGAAAGGTCTACTAGGATCATAATAGCTAGAATTAATCATTCTGGACAAGAACTTGGTGCTGAAAGAAGTAAAAAATGACACACAAGGCACCACTCTACTAACTATAGTAAAACCACAGTATCAAAAAGGAGAGAGAGAAAGAGAGGAAGAGAGATAAAGAGAGAGAAAAGCAAATTGACTGCCCAAAAGATAGATGGGGTGGGCGGAAGAGGGTAGGAAAGAAACAGGAGATATCAGTGGTGGGAAGAATGCATGGGTGAAGGATAGTGTACATTATATGACTGAAACCAAACAATGAGCAATTTTGTAACTATAGTGCTTAAATAATGCAATTTAAAAAATTTACAGTTGAAACAAGTGTTGTTGGCAGAACTGGTTAGTCACTTGCAAAAATGCGAACATAGACCCCCAGTTAAACACCATGTACAAAGGTAAAATCCAAAGAGATTAAAGACCTTGATATCAGACCTGATACATTAAGATACAGAGAACAACAAGTAGGTAAAACACTCCATGACATTGAGATTAAAGGCATCTTTAAGGAGGAAACTGCACTTTCCAAACAAGTGGAAGCAGAGATAAACATATGGGACTACATTAAGCTGAGAAGCTTCTGCACCTCAAAAGAAATATTGCCCAGGATACAAGAGCCACCTACTAAGTGGGAGAAACTATTCACCCAATACCCATCTGATAAGGGGCTAATCTCCAAAATATACAGGACACTGACAGAACTTTACAAAAAAGAAACATCTAATCCCATCAAAAAATAGGGAGAAGAAATGAACAGACACTTTAATAAAGAAGAAATACAAATGGCCAAAAGGCACATGAAAAATGCTCATTACTAATCATCAGGGAGATGCAAATCAAAACAACTATGAGATACCGTTTCACACCACAGAGATTGGCACACATCACAAATAACGAGAACAATCAGTGCTGGCAGGGATGTGGAGAGAAAGGAACTCTTATCCACTGCTGGTGGGAATGCCATCTAGTCCAACCTTTATGGAAAGCTATATGGAGATTCCTCCAAACACTGGAAATTGAGCTCCCATTCGACCCAGTTATTCTACTCCTAGGGATATACCATAGGAACACAAGAATACAATACAAAAATCCCTTCCTCACACCTGTATTTATTGTAGCACTATTCACAATAGCCAGACTCTGGAAACAAGCAATATGCCCTTCAACAGATGAATGGCTAAAGAAACTGTGGTACATATACACAATGGAATATTATGCAGCCATCAGGAGAGATGAAGTCATGAAATTTTCCTATACATGGATGTGCATGAAATATATCATGCTGAGTGAAATAAGTCAGAGGGAGAGATAGACACAGAATAGTCTCACTCATCTATGGATTTTAAGAAAAATGAAAGACATTCTTGCATCAATCCTCAGACACAAATAGAGGAGGGCTGGAACTTCCAGTTCACTTCATGAAGCTCACCACAAAGAGTGGTGAGTGCAGTTAGAGAAATAACTACACTGATAACTACCATAACTATGTGAATGAATGAGGGAACTGGAAAGCCTGTCTAGAGTACAGGTGGGGGTGGGGTGGGATGCAGAAAGTTTTGGGACATTGGTGGTGGAAATGTTGCACTCTTGAAGGGGGTGATCTTTACATAACTGAAACCTAATCACAATCATATTTGTAATCAAGATGCTTAAATAAAGATATTATAAATAAAAAAGATCCAAACAAAACAAAAATGAATGTTAGCTTTGAAAATAAGAAATTTTTAATTTGTTCTATAAAAAAGAAATAAAATAAAACAAATTAAAGTGAAATAAAACAGCTCTATTTTTTGATGTATTTCTTGCCATAAGCCTATCAACTATCATTTAATTGAATAGGTTTTCCCAAACCCTAGAAGTAAACTCATGTTACACAGATTTACAGAGTACACAGATTTTCCTTATTTCCAGCACTGGTGTTGGAGGAGTAAATGGCAAACATTGGGTGCTCAATAAATGTCAATTAAATAAACATTAAAAAATAGAAAGGAGATCTAGACTTTTCAGAAAATCCAAGTATGGGGCCGGGCGGTGGCGCTGGAGGTAAGGTGCCTGCCTTGCCTTCGCTAACCTAGGACGGACCACGGTTCGATCCCCCGGTTCCCCATATGGTCCCCCGTGCCTGCCAGGAGCGACTTCTGAGCGAATAGCCACGAGTAATCCCTGAGCGTCACTGGGTGTGGCCAAAAAAAGAAAAAGAAAAAAGAAAATACAAGTATACAAACACAAATAAAAAATAAAATGTTATAGATATTTTAAGACTCTCATGGTGGGGCCCGGGAGATAGCATGGAAGTAAGGCGTTTGCCTTTCATGCAAAAGGTCATCGGCTCAAATCCCGGTGCCCCATATGGTCCCCCCCCATGCCTGCCAGGAGCATTTTCTGAGCATGGAGCCAGGAGTAAACCCTGAGCACTACCGGGTGTGACCCAAAAACCACACACACACACACACACA
>PVKC010000158.1:0-13594 GCA_004027635.1 Crocidura indochinensis | reverse complement strand
AAAATCCTTTTAAGCAAACCATTGATCATACGATACAGAACAAGCTGTTAATGTGTTTTCAGTTGGTAAAATGTATGTGTTAAGGTACAATTTAAGGGGTCAATAGATCTTACAAGTAGTTCTATATGTAGTGATTCACTTGTTCTCACTGAATACTTTTCCAAGGACTCAATTCATTTCATCTGGCATTTATTGCCATTGGGAGCAAATACTTTGGTGTACTTTCTGCATTAAAAAAAAAACTGCCTAGAAAAATGAGACTGGGTTTCCTTTGAATGCAAATAAAATCCTTCTCCAGTTTTCCATGTTTATGCATACCTGGACATATACTGCATCAGTGATAATCTCTTGGGGAAAGAAACAATAGCAGGCCTAAATCAAAAGAACTAAATGATGCCCATGTCAAAAGAGTAGAAACTCTCTATGGTGTCTAAATGAATTTTACAAATAAAAAGATTTGTGCTTTCATCTCCATTTCTAATAGCTCTGTGATACTGCAAAATGCACTTAAACCATTCTATAGCGAAAGAAAATTGAGTTTTATAAAAGGTGTGTATCTAAATACATGGATTCAAGATAAATGCATGTAAAACACCAAGTGTGATATTTAGCACACATTTAATAATGGCAGCTATTATAAACAGTCAAATTTTGAATAGGATATATTTATAACCACAGTATCTGTTATGTGAGACTAGAAAAAATGTGGTACTTCAGATGTCTCCCCAAAACATTTTCCTAATGCTCCCAATCTTGTTCTGTACCAATATATCCTTTCTATTTATTGTTTTGGAAATGTGAAGTTTCCTAAAAAAAAAAAAAGCCTTAACTAACTGTAGTAAGGACAGGCTTTTGCAGGAATCCACCCACTTCATTAACATCTGTAGTTTGTATGTACTCATCGCCATTTCTTTCTTTTTTATATATAATATCTTTATTTAAACACCTTGATTACAGACACGATTGCGAGTAGGTTTCAGTCATGTAAAGAACACCCCTTTTACTGGTGCAACATTTCCACCACCAAAGACACAAATCTCCCTCCACCCCACCCCACACCCACCTATACTCAAGACAGGCTTTTCAGGTCCCTCATTCATTCACATGGTTATGACAGTTCTCAGTGTAGCTATTTCTCTAACTGCACTCACTCATCTGTTGAAGGGCATCTTGGTTATTTCCAGAGCCTGGTTATTGTGAATAGTGCTGCAATAAATATAGGTGTGTGGAAGGAATTTTTGTATTGTGTTTTTGTGTTTCTATGGTATATCTCTAGGAGTGGACTAGCTGGATCGTATGGGAGCTCAATTTCCAGATTTTGGAGGACTCTCTATATTGCTTTCCATAAAGGTTGGACTAGACGACATTCCCACTAGCAGTGAATGAGAGTTCCTTTCTCTCCACATCCCCACCAGCACTGATTGTTCTCATTCTTTTTGATGTGTGCCAATCCCTGTGGTGTGAAATGGAATCTCATAGTTGTTTTGATTTGCATCTCCCTGATGATTAGTGATGAGGAGCATTTTTTCATGTGTCTTTTGGCCATTTGTATTTCCTTATTTCTTTTTTATTTCTCTTTTATCAAAGTATTTGTCAATTTCTTCTCCCGATTTATTAATGGGACTAGATGTTTTTTTCTTGTAAAGTTCTGTCAGTGTCCTGTATATTTTGTATATTAGCCCCTTTTATCTGATGGGTATTGGGTGAATAGTTTTTCCCACAAGGTGGGTGGCTCTTGTATCCTGGGTGCTATTTCCTTTGAGGTGCAGAAGCTTCTCAGCTTAATGCATTCCCATCTGTTTATCTCTGCTTCCACTTGTTTGGAAAGACCAGTTTCCTCCTTGAAGATGGCTTTAGTTTTAATGTCATGGAGTGTTTTACTTACTTACTTGTTCTATATACTTTACGTTATCAGATCTGATATTAAGGTCTTTAATCTATTTGGATTTTACCTTCGTACATGATGTTAACTGGGGATCTATTTTGCGTTTTTGCAAGTGGCTAAACAGTTATGTCAACACTACTTGTTTAAGGGACTTTCCCTGCTCTACTTAGGATTTCTCGCTCCTTTGTCAAAACTTAGGTGATTATATGTCAGGGGAACATTCTCTGACTACTCAAGCCTATTCCACTGACCTGAAGGTCTCTTTTTATTCCAATACCATGCTTTTTGACATCTATTGCTTTGTAATATAGTTTAAAGTTTGGGAAAGTAATGTCTCCCATATTCCTTTTCCCTAGGAGTGCTTTAGCTATTTGAGATGTTTACAGTTCCAAATGAATTTCAAAAGTGTTTGATCCACTTCTTTGAAGAATATCTTGGGTATCTTAAGAGGGATCACATTAAATCTGTATAATGCTTTGGGAAGTATTGCTATTTTAATGATGTTAATCCTGCCAATCCATGAGCAGGGTATGTGTTTCCATTTCTGAGTGTCCTCTCTTATTTCTTGGAGCTGGGTTTTATAGTTTTTTTGTATTGGTCCTTCACGTCATGGGTCAAGTTAACTACAAGATATTTGAGTTTGTGTGGCAGTAATGTGAATGGAACTGCCTTTTTAAAGTCCATCTCTTCCCTATCATTATTGGCGTGTTAAAAGGCCATTGATTTCTATGTGTTAATTTTTTTAGTCTGCCACCTAGCTATTATTCCTAGAAGCTTTTTGGTACAGTTTTTTTGGGGGGTTTTCTAAGTAGAGTATCATGCCATCTGCAAACAGTGGGAGCTTGACTTCTTCCTTTCCTATCTGGATTCCCTTGATATCTTTTTATTGCTTAATCGTTATAGCAAGTATTTCCAGTACTATGTTGAAGAGGAGAGGTGAGAGAGGACTGCCTTGTCTTGTACCAGAATTTAGAAGGAAGGCTTTTAGTTTTTCTCCATTGAGGATAATATTTGCCATTGGCTTGTTGTAGATGGCCTTAACTATATTGAGAAAGGTTTCTTTCATTCCTATCTTGCTGGGAGTTTTGATCAAGAATGGATATTGGACCTTATCAAATGCTATATCCATGTCTATTGATATGATCATGTGATTTTTATTTTTCTTGCTGTTGATGTTTTGTGTTATGTTGATAGATTTACAGATGTTAAACCATCCTTGCATTCCTGGGATGAAACCTACTTGATCGTAGTGAATGATCTTATTGATGAGGCATTGAATTCTATTTGCCTGGATTTTGTTGAAGATCTTTGCATCCGCATTCATCAGGGATATTGGTCTGTAATTTTCTTTTTTGGCAGCATCTCTGTCTGGTTTTGGTATCAAGTTGATGTTGGCTTCATAAAAGCTGTTTGGGAGTGTTCCTGTTTTTTTTCAATTTGGTGGAAGAGTCTGGCTAAGTATGGTAGTAGCTCCTCTTGAAAGGTTTGAAAGAATTCATTCTTGAATCCATCTGGTCCTGGGCCTTTCTTTTTAGGCAGGTGTTTGATTACAGTTTTAATTTCCTCCATATTGATGGGTGTGTTTCGATATGCTACATCCTCCTTACTTAACCGTGCAGGGTCATAGTGTTTAACAATTTATCCATTTCTTTCAGGTTCTCATGTTTAGTTGCATAGAGTTTCTCAAAGTAGTTTCTGATTACCCTTTGGATCTCTGCAATATCTGTTGTGATCTCTCCCTTTCATTATTTTATAAGGGTTATCAAGTTTCTCTCTTTCTCTCTTTTGTGAGCTTTGCCAATGGTCTATCACTCTTGTTTATTTTTTTCAAAAAACCATCTTCTGCTTTCTTTGATCTTTCTGATTGTTTTTTGCAATTCCACTTCATTGATTTCTGCTCTCAGCTTTGTTATTTCCTTATGTTTCCCTATTTTTTGTTCTTTTTGTTGATCATTTTCTAATTTGATGAGTTGCATAATTAAGCTATTCAGGTATGCCCCTTCTTCCTTCCTGAAGTGTGCTTGCAAAGCTGTAAATTTTCCTCTCAGGACACTTCTGCTGTGTCCCATATATTCTGGCAGTTGTGTCTTCATTATCATTTGTTTCCAGGAAAATTTTGATTTCCTCTTTGATTTCATCTCAGACTCACTGGTTGTTCACTAGCAGAGTGTTTAATTTCCAATTGTTAAAGTTTTTCTTCTGTGTGGCTTTGTAGTTCACATCTAATTTCAGAGTCTTGTGGTCAGCAAAGGTAGCCTGCAAAATTTCTATTTTCTGAATTTTTTGGAGTTATGTTTTACGTGCCATCATTTAGTCTATCCAGGAGAATGACCCATTTACACTAGATAAGAATGTGTGTCCGGGTTTTGGGGGATGGAGTGTCCTATATATCTACTGGTCCTCTTTTTTCCAGTTCTCTTTTCAGGGCTTATATTTTTGTTGGGTTTCAGTTGTTATCAAGAGTTGACAGGGGTGTGTTGAGGTCTCCCACAATTATTGTATTATTATTGATGTCCTCTTTCAAATTTGTCAATAATTGTATAAGATAGTTTTCTGGTCTTTCATTCGGTGTATATAATGTTTAGTAGTCTGATTTCTTTTGTTGCACATGTTCCTTGATATGTCCATCTTTGTCCCTTACAATTTTTCTAAGTATAAAGTAGGTGTCATCAGGTATCAATATGTCTATCCCTGCTTTTTTAAGGGTGTTGTTTGCTTGGATGATTTTCCTTCAATCTTTGATTTTGAGTCTATGTTAGTTCTGGCTATTCGGGTGTGTTTCTTGTAGGCAGCAGAAGGTTGGATTCATCTTTTTGACCAGTCTGTGTCTTTTAATTTGTGTATTTAGTCCATTGACATTGAGGGAGATGATTGTCATAAGAGTTTATTGTCATTTTGTGCATAATTTTGCTGTGTTTTTTGTCTGTCTAGTCTTAAAGTAGACCTTTCAGTTTTTCCTTCAAAGCTCCTTTTGCATTTGTGAAGTTTCTTAGCTGTTGCCTATCTATGAAGCTATATATCCTTCCTTCAAACCTGAATATGAGTCGGGCTGGGTGCAGTATGGTAAGGCATACATTTCATTCAGTCTTGTCAGAATATCCCACCATTGTCTTCTGGCCTTGAGGGTTTCTTGTGAAACCTTCTGCTGTAAGTCTTAAGGATGCATCTTTAAATGAATTTTCCTTTTCAATCTTGCTGCTTTCAGTATTCTATCTCTATCTGTGGGATTTTTCATTGTAACTAGGATGTGTCTTGGGGTGTTTTTCTTCAGGTCTCTTTTAGCTGGTACTCTTTGAGAATTGCAGGATTTGATTGCATGTAGTCTTTAACTCTGGGAGTATCTCTGTGATGATGCCTTTGACTGTTGATTCTTCCTTGGGATCTCCTACCTGGACCTCTGGGACTCCAATAATTCTTATGTTCTTTCAGTTGAGTTTATCAAAGACTTCTATTTTCATCTCTTAACATTCCTTGAGTACCTTTTCTATTGTCTGATTGTTTGTCTTAAGGGTCTTTTCCAGTTTCTTCTGCTGTATTTTGTTGTATTTCATCTCATCTTCCAACATGCTGATTCTGTCCTTAGTTGCTGTTACCCTGCCAGAGAGGCGATCCACTGAGTTTTTCAGTTGAACAGCTGTGTTTTTCAATCTGTTATTTCTGTTTGGAGTTTTCTGATTTCTGTCTTTGTGTTCTGTTCAGATCGATCTATGCATCCTTTGAGTTCTATGAACATCCTCCATATTTCTATTTTAAACTCCTTATCTGAGAGGTTAATCAAATGGTTGGAGTTCATTGGAAAAAAGTAAGAGTTCAGGGTGGTAACAATATCTCATTAGCTAGATGGTAGCACTTTTCATCAGTACACCAGTTGCTGTACATCATGGAAAATATTCTTTGGAGCAGTAAATGACTTCCTGTTTGAAAATGTAAAAGTACACTACTTCAAGCTGTAATATGAAATGTCGATGAGAAGCTCTCCTCAGAGGGCTAGGAAGGGCAACCCCCCCCAAAAAAAAACCTGCGTCCTAGAGCTGCTCAGGCCAAAAAGCCAAGAAAGACCCAGTGAGTAAGGACTGGCTGTGGGGATCACCAGGCAGAGATCTGATTCCTCTGCCTGTGGAGATTCTGCCCTGTTGTGCCCCTGATGACTGTGATAACTTGAAGGTACCTGTTGGCTTTGTTGTGTCTCTTCTGAATCCCTGAAGCTCTCCTTAGAGGGCCAGGAAGGGCACTCCCCCCAAAAAATATGCGTCCTGGAGCTACTCAGGTTGAGAAGCCAAGAAAGACACAGTAAGGACTGGCTGTGTGGGTCGCCAGGCCCATCCCCTCTTCTATAAGTCAGTTTCCCCCCGCCCCATATTTCTCTGGTATATTGTGATTGTGTGTGATCTGAATGTGCAAAGTATAACTCTTTTGGCTGTTCCTAAATAAGAACCTTCTGGTTGTTAGCTGGCAAATTTATTTTTTTTTTATGTTTGTGAGGGTACAGATAGCATTTAAGCAGCATAAAGAAAAATGGTGATCTGATCTTTAAAATCCTGTTTCTAAAGAGACAAAAGGAGATATAGGGATACATTGTGAAATTTAAATTGTAGTATAATGATAGATACAATTTCTTCATAGCACAATACACCTTGGGAGAAGGTATGAGGTATTGGTAATAGTAGGATTCAAACCTGACAACATTGAAATTAGGACAGGAAGTGAAAACTTGGAATACATCAACAATGAAATTGTGTTTCATAAATTCTTTGAACTTTGCTGAATAATATAAAGACAGTTTTATTTCAGCCCATAAAGCTAACCCTACAAAAGAAAGCCCAGTATGATTCTTTGATTTAAAAAAAAAAAAGAAACAAAGACCCTAGACAACAGTAATCACTAGAGAGTAAGAATCCCCAGGTGTTTCATTTAAAATAAATAATTAAATATAGGAGCAAAAATATAATTGCTAAATGCAATGTATTCTATGGGAAATGAAGCACTAAGAATAAATCCATGGCTAAATTTCTTTTGGGGAATCCAAGGAAGTGGTAGTTCACTTGGGTATTAAGTGAAGGAAAATAAGCCAGGAAAATAATCAAGTTAGAAGATTATAATGGTAATGTCTATACAAGGAGAAGAGCCTGCACATTAATCCAGAGGAGAAAAAGAACTTGGTACCTCTAGAAATTTCACAGTATAGCAATAAATATATGGTACAAAAGTGGAAGAGAGGTGAGATCTGTGAAATAGGACATAGTTAAAAACACGTAAAAAACCCACCAAACATGTTCAGGATTACAGATTTTAAGTGAAATGGTCAACTAATATAAAACATATGACCTTTGAGATCAAGTAAATTACAGTATTAGGGGTACTTAGATTAAATGTTTCTGAAAGACAAAAATCCCGCTAGATATCCTTTCTAAAACCTCTAGTGTTTCTCTGTCTTTTAGAAAGACAAGAAGTTTACCTTCAAGTTTTTTTCTTTCCCAGTACAGATCACACGTTGAGATTTAAAGGTCATAGTTTTGCTTTTCTTTTACTTCTCATATCACTTGTGATAAAAACTAAGTACAAGGCTATAGAAGGATGATAAAAAATATAATTTACTGCCAGTTTCACGAAGGATAGGTTCAGAAGATTAGGTGAGAAAGAGAAGAGTTGACCCATATCCACATCCAGAGAGAGAAAGGGTCCCTTATAATTAGAGATAGATAGATGATGATGATAATAGATAGATAGACAGACAGAAAGACAGACATACATACAGGTAGATAGATAGATAGATAGATAGATAGATAGATAGATAGATAGATAGATAGATAGATAGATAGATAGATAGATAGATGATAGATACAGAGTGAGAGAGTTTTGGTCAGAGGAACAGTCTCATTAAATAGCTGACCTTGAGGGAAGTGATTTAAACGACTTGTTTACCATACTGATTTATCTGAAAACTTTTGTTTTAGTGGCAAATAAGTACATTTTACACTTTATATCCTGAGCTTGAGAGTTTGTATCCCTAATTTGTCCCTTTCATCCATCCTATGACCAAACACAATATGTATCTTCCTTTCCTCCATTATCTTTACTATTTTTTAAAAATCACCTCAAAGATTAACATCTATATGTTCCCCCAATGAAATGGTTTATACCTTCAGACTATGTATTAAAAAGTATGTTACATCATTAACTTGTCTCATCAAAATTGTTCAAGACAATTGTATTTAAAGCAACCACATCTGTATTTTTTTCCAACAAAGTGGCTACTTTTTGTATAGGAAATTCTCAATGGGTGAGGTGATATGTTGGTGGTGAGAAGAAACAATATCACAATATAGATAAATTGAGAAGTTAATGGAAGGAAAAATGAGGAAAGAGAAGGGATTTGATTTGAAATATTTCAAGATATCATCTAATTAGATACCAGAGCAATAGATTTTGTGTGGTTTGTTTTAAAATGTAGACAGATTGGTGTTCTAAATAGATATTCAATCAATCTAATAAATAACAAAATCTTGAAAGATTTTATGTCATTTTTGTTGTTTTTCTTTTGTTTGGGGGCCACACTGTAGACACTAAGGACTTACTCCTGGCTCTGTGCTCAGAAATTGCTCCTGGCAAGCTTCTGGCAAGCTCTGGGATTCGGGAATCAAACTCAGGTCCATTCTCGGTTAGCTGCTTGCAAGGCAAATGCCCTACTGCTGTGCTATCTCTTCAACCCTAGATTTATGTCATTAATAATTACACAGAAAATATTTCCATGAAACTCTATGAAAAAAATTGGGGAAAAATTTCAAGAGATGTCTCGGCAGACTACTGGAAATTTTAATGATTTTTCCTCACTACTCACATTGAATCATCACTGATCACAGAGACCCTTATAATAGGCTGTTACTAGTTTGTGTAATGAGTATAAAACTTAACCAGGAGAAACAGGATGATTCTAGCAAAATGAAAGAAGATATATTTCTGGAACACGTGATTGTACAATAGTACAAAAACAATAAGCAAATTCACGGAGAATGTATTTCATTCTTCCCCAAACATGTTTAATTTAGTTTTTCTCAACTTTTTCCTGACCATGGTCCTTTCTGACCTTGCTTTTTTCCCATGACATCCTGGTCTCATTCATTCTGTATCCTCCTCCCATTTCTTGGATTTATTTTTATCTGTGTTCCTTTGAAATATCTTAAGGACCCATAGTAGAACAAATTGAGAAATGCCTATTTAATTAAATCCTCATGACCTTATTAAATGATTTTATAAATAGCACCAGCTCTTGGCTGTTGTATTTCTCAAGGCTGCATTTTTCAAAATGATTTCATAAGGGCCACTACCAGTGATACCCAGTTGTGGTGCTAAGGACTCAAAGGTACTGTGGGGGTCACTAGAACTTTGGCAGTATTCTGACCCTTGAAAATATTAGACATTAGGTACTTAAAACACTCAAAATTGCTGACCAATGCAAACACTTTCTTTAAATTGGTGGAGAAAATGGCTCGGGAGTGTGAAGTTGTCATTTAACTCATGCATTTCTTAAGTATGGAATTCTTAGTGAGCATTAGTGAAGCAAAGGAAACCTTTACTAATGACCCTTCAGGGACCAGTTAGCAGTTTGTTAAATTGGAATGCTAATTAGGTGTAGGCAATAGTTTGAATCAATCTAAATGCCTGTTTGACCAATTATAGGTACCCAATAAGTGTTTGTTTAAGTTCAATAATTCCATGTCCCGGGGGACTATTCCTGATATAAATGACTGAATGGAAAAATCTAGGGTATCAGTCATGTATAAACTGAAGTGTTTCAGCACAACTCCTGAAATGCCAAGGTCACACCAGTGATAGTTCTGTACACATCCTCTTCCTTTACAAGTGACATTTTATATGGACTAGATTATTTTAATATTTTTCCATGGAAATATAATCCAATGGAAAGTGTTCAAGTCTTAGATAAAAAAAAGTCTGGGTTATAAGCTAATTCAGGATCACCAAACTATTTAAAAACAAAGCAGGCCTGGGACCCATTGTGTGAATTTGAGGGGATTTTTTTTCTTCCACTACATGATGTTATATATTTCTATAATTAGTATTTCTTTCTTTCCTACCCACCAAGTCCACTGCTCTTTCAGTGTATTGAGAAATACTGATTGTTTTTGTTTCAGACTAGCAATAGTGGCTTAAAGTATTTGATTTATCCACCACAGTGTCCAAACTACACAAATTTCACGTCTTCCAGATGACAGAATATGCCATTTTTACCATGACCAATATTTCCCATGGTCATTAGAAAAGAAAAGCTTTAATTTTATGATTATATTTGGATCTAGGGCACTGCTAGATTAGTAGAGCAACTAGTAGAGCACTACAGGGGTGGGAGATGGAGTACAATAGGATAGAGTACATGCTTTTCATGCAGAAAGTCCAGGTTTTGCTCACTGTACCTCACAACTCCCATAGCACCACAGGAATTTATTGCTATTGTTGGGGAATACCCTTGATAGTGTTCAGGGAGAATGTGATCCCAAAATGTTAAATCAGACCTCTACATACAAACCATTTGCTGAGTCCTTTGGGTCATCTTCCCAATCCTAAATAATGTAAATCTTATGTACATTGAATAATAATCCCCTAAAATGCCCTTCTCCTGGTAACCAACATTATACTGTCAGTTTATAAATATTTGACTATTTCACATATCTAATATAAAAGGAATCATGCAGTAGTAGTTTCATGACCAATTTACTTTACTCAGTTTAATGTCTACATACATTTATATTGTCACAGTGGAATTTTTAAAAAACAATAATATTCCTCTTATATTAATATATTATATAATATTGCATTCATTGTATATAGTACAGTGCATGTAGTCTAATACATATACTCACATACATATATATATGTTTCATATTTCTTTCTTATTCATTCATATACTGATAGATACGTAAGATAATATCTTATCTCTTTCATGTATATAAATGATACTTTCCTAAACATGAGAATGCAGATATCTCTTGAAAAATCTCATTACATGTTTAAAGTATGTATGCTCAGATGGGAAATTTCTAGATCATATGGCAGCTCTATTTTTAATGATTTGCAAAACCTCCATAATTTTACACCAATTTACAACCCTACCACAGTGCACAAGGATCTCGCTTTTCCCTCATTTTTGCTAACATTCACTACCCAGTCTTATAAGATATTATGATGACTAAAAGATATAGATGCCAAGAGGTTAATTTATTAAGGTTATGCCCATGTTAAACTGGGAAGTTGAAGTGATTTTTGTGTAGTTAGACAATAGCACATTTGAATTTTATGCTGATTTTTTAAGCACTTATTTATTTTGGTTTGGGGACCACACACATCAAGTTGTGCTTTACTCATCCCTGCCTCAAGGATCACTTGTTCATGGATTGCTCCATGGACCAACAGCTCTGTGTTGTTGGGCATCAAACTGGGCTGATTGCATGCATGAAAAATACTTTAACCCTGTACTATCTTTCAGGCCAATAAGCTTGACTTTTAGACCAGGATATACTAATACACGGAAATACACAGAGATGACATATTACAAAAATATCTGAATACTTGGCTTTGATAAAAGGAGAAGGAAACAAAGGACAAGCAATGTGAGTAGCTTCTTGAAGAGAGAAAAACAAGGAAGTGGATTTCTCTTAACTACTTGCAGCAAATAATATGGCTCTAGCAAGGCATTGTTTTGACATGAGATAGACCGAATTCAAATGTCTCATCTAGGGAATGGCAAAATTTGATCTTGTACTTTTTTTATTGTGACCAAAGTAAATTACATATTTTTCACAGTGATATTTTAGGTACATAGTGACATTGAATCAGGGGCAATCCCACCACCGATGTTGTCCTTCCTTCCATCCCTGTTCTCAGCATGCATCCCATATATCCCTACTTTGCCCCAGGGGTTCTAGTATAAGTTGTCCCCTCTGTTTCTAGCTTGTTGTAGATTGGGTATTGATTCTGTTGTCATTGGTTTAGATTTGATGTTTAAGTCTGATTTTTTTTTATTACTACTCAATGTTCATATGACTGTGTGGTCCTGGTACCATCCATTTCCCCCCTCAATTTATGAGGCAGAACAAGATGATTCAAGATGATTCAAGAAGGGGGAAATAAAAAAGCAAAAAGCAATAAAACAAACAAAGAAATAAATGGGGACACTATCTAGAGGTTATAAATATCAACTTAGAGAAGAAAGGGACCAAGGAAGAGCATAACAAAAAGGCAAAAAAATACAAAAGAAGGAAATAAAAACAGACGAATTGGGGCCAGAGAGATAGCATGGAGGTAAGGTATTTGCCTAGTATGTAAAAGGTCAGTGGTTTGAATCCCAGCATCCTATATGATCCCCTGAGCCTGCCAGGAGCAATTTCTGAGCGTAGAGCCAGGAGTAACCCCTGAGCGCTTCCAGGTGTGACCCCAAAAAACAAACAAACAAGCATACAAAAAACAGACAAACAAGAAAACAAAAAATACCCAAAAATACAATGACAAAAAAACAAACTGTCTTCTAGTTTTAACTAGGGTTCCCTTTGCCACACAGAAACTTTTTAGTTTGATGTAGTCCCATTTATTTATGTTTGATGCTAAAAGTCTTGCCATTGAATGCTATCCTTAAAGACTTTTTGATAATAGGTCTTGAAATGTTCTGCCTATTTTTTCCTCAATAAACTTTATAGATTCAGGTCTGATTTCAAGGTCTTTAATCCATTTTGAGTTGACTTTGTGTGAGGTTTGAAGTCTGGATCAATCTTTAATTACTTACATGTGGTTATCCAGTTGTTCCAAAACCATTTGTTGAAGAGAAGGTCTTTGTTTGATTTCAAGTTTTTGGCTCATTTGTCAAATATTAGTTGACTGTATATTTGGGTGTTTATCTCTGGATATTCTATTCTAATCCACTGGTGAGACTCTGTCTTTGTTCCAGTACCATGCTGTTTTGACCACTATGGCAAGTAAGCAAGCTTCAGGTTAGGTAAAGAGATGCCACCCAGTTTCTTGTTTTTCAGTATGGATTTGGCTAACCTGGGTCTTTTGTGGTTTCAGATAAATTTTATAATTGATTGTCCTAGGACCTAGGTCCTTAAATATTATGTCTGAATTTGAATAGAGATTGCATTGAATTTATATAGAAGTTCAGGTAAGATAATCATTTTGATGATATTGATTCTACCTACCCATGGGCATGGCATGTTCTTCCATTTCCTTAGGTCCTCTTCAATTTCTTTATGAATTGTTTTGAAGTTTTCATGGCATCCTTCCCTTCTCTTGTATGGTTGTTTCCTAGGTACTTGATATTTTTGGAAACTATTTTAAATGGGATTGTCTCCTTAATGGCTTTCTACTCTACTTCATTATTTTTATAGAGGAATGTCTTTTGTGTATTAACTTTGTAGCCAGCCACTTTGCTGTATTGGTTAATTGTTTCTAGGAGTTTTACTGTGGACTCTTTAGGGCTACGGTTAGGGTTAGGGTTTTCCATATATATAATCATATCATCTGCAAATAGAGATAGGTTGAGTTCCCCTTTTCCTATTTGAATTCCTTTGATTCCCTTCTCTTGTCTGATTGCTATTGTTAGGACTTCTAAAAACTATATTGAATAAGAGTGGAGCGAGTGGACAACCTTACCTAGTTCCTGACCTTAGTGCAAATTTTTTCAGGTTTTTGCCATTAAGGATA